>PVKC010017804.1:0-20004 GCA_004027635.1 Crocidura indochinensis
AAATGAGATCCAATGAAAATAAGGATGGTGATGTCTATTCTTTCTATGTAAAATGGATATGTTACCTGAATCCTTTTTTATGTTAGCCCCTTTTCTCTGCTTTCACCCTTCCCATCCCCTGTGTATTGTAGCACAATGTCTCTTTGGTCTTCGGAAATGAGTTGTAATCAACTTCTAAAATGAAATTAAGAGAAATTAGAATGATCTGGTAGAGTTATTTCAGTGTGTCCTATTTATTAATGACACGGACTTACTAGAACCATTAGCAAGAGCAGATGCTGGAATAGTCATTGCTGATTTGGTCTTACAACATATCACTATAGATGCCATAAAAAGAATCAGGGAGCACTGTCTGACAGCCTGCCTTCTCCACCCTACAATTTTTAGCAGGGGGGACCCAGGATCTATAGAATAAACAAACAGTAGCTTTGCTGAAAGTACTGGGGAAGGTCCAAGAATCCAAAAGGGATTGGGGTGGGGGAAACAACACCAAGTAATTAAAAGAGAAATGTATCTCCAAATGCTGCCTAAGACATTAAAGAATTGCAGGAAGCAAAAGCCAGTGGGAAAACAGCTCTTTAATTTTCAGTTGCTGTTAGAAATTAAAATGAAAGAACATTCTGCAGTAAATTTATGACTTTGTCCATAATTCCATGCTGCCTTCTATTTGTTTCTTTGTGTCTGTGTATTTGCTTTGGGCACCACATTTCACTATCAGATGTAGACCTGCCTGAGTAGAATTTTATCCTTAATCCTGCATTTCCTTATTCCAGCAGCTCGAGTTACAACCTAATGTTATTTTAACAGTTTTTCTTTAATTTAATGATATTTAATTTGCATTCACTCAAGTGACATACAATAGATCATGCTATTACCATGATTTATATCAGATGAACTGGCATAAATTCAACATTATAAATTGCGCCTGTAAATGAAACTATTATTTTACAGGAATTACTGTAGCAGAAAGGGTAAGAACCCTCCAGTCAACCTTAGTCAAACCCACTCTTTAGAGTTTTATATTTTATGCCTGCAATAAATGCTTTTGTGAAAGCCCGTAACCCACAAAAAAGTCATTCGAAGTACATTAATTACGATAATACTATCCAAAAAGCTGCAAGGGCCTATTTTTGTGACATCATTCTCTGATTTCTTGCTGCCTTAAATTATCCCTTTGATGGCTGTGGAGATTAACAGTCATACTTTTGTCATTAAATATAAGGCATTTTAAAGCTTAATCCACCTAAGTTCTAATTGATATTGCTTTCAGTTGGCAGATAGCGACCTGATTTATAATTTAAATATGCAGCATTATATGCATCTCTTCAGTATAATGAAAACGCAAAATTCCTCTCATCTTTCTCGGCAATGTTAACATCAAGAAAGAGTCGCTTTCTTTTTTTTCCCCTTTTATATCCTAAGCCTAATTGAAAACTGTTCATTGAATTTCAACATGATAGAAAAGTCTTTTTATCTCTCAATTTGTCCATTAGCGATTATAATTGAAGTATCTGCTACACAGCTGGGTTGATATTGTTCTTGTTTCACTCCTGATTTCTCTACACCATTCCCAGGATATCAAAACCTATACATGTCTGTATATGCATACACATCTGTATGTAGGTGGCAACATTAGCTAACGATATGCTTAAATGCATTCGACCAAGTCTCCACGTGGATAAAGCCACACAAAGAAAGAAGTCTTCTCATTTTGTGGGAGAATGTGTTGCATAATAATCCTACCGGCATGACCATAAGGTTTGCTAATTGCCACATCTGTTTAACAGCTGTCAGTTCCCCACATGCTACCATCAATATTACAACACAGTACATTACCAGGAGTTTTATTGTTTTCAACTGTGACTTATTTGTCATAGGCTACAGCTAATGACGTCTATTTATGTTATACCACTAATTATTTTTTGTTTCTTCCGGAATCTATTTAATCCAGTGTTTGCAGTTTGGATTCCATCTCCCTGCCCCCACCCACCCCCACAAACTCCTGGCTTCCGGTAACGTCCCTAATGGCCCCTTCGTGTTGATGATGTTAATTTTTCTTTATCCACTGTCATAAATACTCTAATAGGCTAGTAAAATCTTTTCTTTAAAGGAAGTTAGCAAAATGTCTTCATTCCTAAGCAGCACTGCTGAATTCCTTCACTAAATCTCGACGCAGAGCCCATGTTGCTTATGATAAATGTACAAATCTATCCATGTTTATGCTTTCTTGATGAGGGCAGAGTTAAGTCTTGCTGATTATTTGTAATTACTTTTAGATTTCACCTGGTTCCTCACTGCATTGTTGTTTTTTTTTTTTCTTAAACCACAGCAAACCATGACAGCTATTAGGCAGAAAGCAGAGACTGACAAACTGCAGACGGAGCAAAATACACATGACCCGATTTAAAATGAATTGATAGGTGTCACTGATCTCCATTATACATGGAATCTGTGAATTCCATATGATGTATTATTAACCAGAGTAGACGCCTTTTTTGTTTCATTAATAAACCTGTGTATCAGGGATACACAATACTGATTAGTGTGAGATGGTACAAAAAGGACACGGTATTTGCCTCCCATTGCCCAATTATTTTCCTCATTTTCCCCTGCATCTTTGCATGAATTATTAAGACCTGAACTGTTTATTTAAGGATCTAATTTTAGTGTATGTGTCCAGCTGAATTCTGTTTTCCCTTCTAATGAAAGGAAAATAGTGTGAGAATTTCCCATCTCCATCTAACGTTTAGATTTGCAATGCACAATGCCAGTGGTAAAGGTCATTCTGCTTTTGAACCATAGAGCATAGACATTTGATGAGCCTAAAATCCATTTTGGTTACGCATCACATAATGCCAACAAATTAAAGTAGAGCTGCTTGGTTAAGTCAAGCACAATTTGCATGTGCTTAGAAAGAAATAGATTAAAAGAGCAAGGCTCTGATTTGAGCCACCCTACAGAAAAAATCTAACGCAAAATGAAGAGAGGCAACTGAAAATAACTTCCGGAAGTTGTCATGAGCAGCCGTCATTAATATCATGATGCCTGACATAGCCTATCCCAGTCAGCAGACTTGGATGTCTTTGATTTTCATGTCTAGTAATGCATATTCATTTATAATCAAATCATGCCACAACCACAAAGAAGTCTTTGAAAAGACTTATTGAGAGAATAGATAAAGATGACCTTATACATAAAATTGGCTTTGCTTTTCTAAACATGGACTAAAGGATAACATTTTGTTATGGATTAAAAGTGATCTAAGGTGATAGATCTATCCTTGGGGGGTTTTCTTAGATTTTTTTCTTTTTCATTAAATGACTGCCTCCAAGATAGGTTTTGAGACTAAGATTCTTTAGCTTGTTTGTTCAAGATCCAGAAGGAAAATGATAAGGTTTCAATATCCACATTGCTTTCAGAGAGTAGTAAGTACTGTAGAGTCTGATAAGAAATTTCAAGAGTTATATATCAGGCAGTGTCTGGAAGTACACAGTTCTACAAGAGTCAGATGAAAATGAAGGAGGGAAATGTAGCACAGCACAATAAAAATATCCCAGCCCATGCCTTAAACACCCTTTTCAGATCTAGTCACAGTGCTTAGAGGCTGATGGGAGTATGTAAAGGAACAAACTCCTTTTCTTTTTTTTTTGTTTTATGTCTGTTTTTTGTTTTCTGGGTCACACCCAGCAATGCTCAGGGGTTACTCCTGGCTCTACATTCAGAAATTGCTCATGACAGGCTCGGGGACCATATGGGATGCCGGGATTTGAACCACTGTCCTTCAGCATTTAAGGCAAACACCCTACCAATTTGCTATCTACTCAGCCCCCTCAAACTCCTTTTCTAGGCCAACTTAGCAATAGATTTCAAAATATAAAATGCTACTGCATTTGATCCCACTGTTCTCTTTAGAGGAACAGACAAGACTGTCTTATACATGGGTACAAAGCTAATTTTGCAAAACTGTCTTATAATTAAAATAATTAAAAACAAAATCAGAAATAATTCAAGGCCCATCTGTGGAGGTAAATTTGAAGACATCATGCCAATCATATTAGCAGAATAGTGAGAATAATTATTATGGTAATTAGGGGATATAATGTGCATACTTATAATGAAATTTCATAGAAACAATAAAAATATGGGGCCAGAGCAAAAGTCCAGCAGATAAAGCATTTGCCTTGTATGTGAGCAACTCAGGTTCAAGCTCTGGCTTCCCATATGGTCCCCTATGTACTGGCAGGAGTAATTCCTGAGTATAGAGTCAGAGTAATCCCTGAACCTTGCCTAGTATAGCCCCCAAAATAAATAATAACATTGAATAATAAAATAAAGACAAGTACAAATTACTATTAAATAAATAATATATTGCTGATATATTAACTGTCAATACCAATTAATATTGCTGTGTTACATTAAATGACTTTAATTTAATAAGTTAATTTAAAATTATTAAATTAATTGAATATATTAAAATAAATAATAAAGAGCTAAGATACTGAGAAGATACTAATAAGATGTACTAAGTAATTCAAGCTGAAAGAGTAGTTATACACAACACTATAGATGATAAGACCGGTAAGAAGCAAGAACAATTGTTGAATATTTAAAGCAACAATCCACTAGAATATAAAGCCTCATGAGGGAAGGAATTTGGTTTAGCTTTTCACCAAAATACTGCCTGCATCTCTACATTCATGCTTGAAACATAATAGAGACTCATAAAATATGTGTTGAATAAATGAATGATCATATGCAAGTATACTCCTAATGTTAAGGACTTGAAACAATATATGTTAGATTCTTCTCAATTGAGGAAAGGATTGAAGGAGAGAGAATTGGGACCGTTAGGTTGTGCTTCAGAACTGGTGGAGCCCTTTCAGAATTAATATTCTTTAAAGACTTTACTTTAAAAAATTAAAAGTCTCTAGAGACCCTACAGTGTGTAGGGTGCTTACCATGCGCACAGCCAATTTAGGTTCAATTCCTGCACCCCAAACTCTACCAGGAGTAATTACTGAGCTCAGAGCCAGGAGTAAGCATCCCAGGTATGGCCTAAAACAAACCTAATCATAATAATAGTAGTAATAATAATAAATAACCTTTTGAAGTACATTAAAACTATGAAATGGAAAGGTAAGTTATGACCCCCTCACTACATTTCTGGAAAACTCTAGAGTCAGTCACCACTATAGAGTTAGTATACTCCCTTTGATCTTGCCCCAGTTTTCTCTTCTCCCACTTACCACTAGAAAAGGGGAGGGAGAGAGGTCAAGACCAGTTCCATTACTAGAATGTGGCTGTTTCCTAAAGAGAGGTGTGGCACAGTATGGGGAATGACCTTTGCGCTCATGAGATCTGACCTTGTCAAATCCCCCAATGGAAAAATCTGGAAGGAAGTCATCAAGGACAGCTCAATCAAGGTGTCCAATCAGTCTGAAGCAGCAATGAAGAGAGAGATGGAATGGATGGGCACATTAAAAATGAATAGAAAGTACATTACAGGACTTCCGGTTTAAAATGGTGGGTTAAATTCACCCGTTTATCTTCTCTCCTCCTCAAAACCTCACTGAATGACACTAAAGGAACTCAAGAGTTATAAATTCACCATGATAAAGACAGGAAACAAATGAGAAGAGGCAATGACAGGAGAGAAACGTCAGTCAAATTTGACAAATGTGATGTGAGTGATGGATGTAAAAGATTGACGTTCCAGCATTTTCCATCAGCCTAGGATAGTTAGAAGCACCTATGAAGTCACCTAAAGGTCCAGGACCCTGAAGAGCTTCAAGGCAAGAAGTATCAATAACTTTTGAAGACAAGAGTACAGAATGTGTATCAAGTCAGAAACAAAAGTGAATGATTTCCTCAGTACCTCCTACAGCAGAGGTTGTCACTGTGGACAAGTATTGAAAGGCAAGAAAAGGGGCAAACATACGAGCTGCATTAATGCAAACAAGCACACCAACAAAGAAACCCCAATGCTGCTTTTTATGTCCAGCTCTCAGTCCTGACGATCTGGACAGTCTCCTTCCCAAGTGGGAGATTCCCTGTTTTATCCAAGAGAGAGAAAAAAAAAAAAGCTACTGACATCATGGGGTCATCCAGCAGAACAAGCCAGTCTTCTCTCACTTCCCCCAATCAGAGATCTGTCAGTCGACAAGATCATTCCAGACACAAAGTACTGAGTCTGATTTTAATGCCACACTTCTAAATACAAATGGACATCCATGCGTCAACATGTATTTGATCAAAACCTCAAAGATAAAGTTCAGAGAGGAAAACAGGAGGGACCAAAAAAGTCTGAGGTAACAAAGATTCTAGTGTACAAGGAGAGGGAATAAATTCAGATCAGTGAAAGATCTTCAGAGACATATAATGTGCATAAGTACAACGGATAAAAAGGAAATTCAGAGAACAATAAATCACTTTGGGAAAATTAAATGTGGTAATGCAGCAATTAAAAATTCAAAAGATAAGGCTAGGGATGGAGTTTAATGGCAAAGCACATGCCTGGTGTACATGAGTCCTAGATTTGATTCCGAGCACCACAAAAATAAATTCTAAAGGTAGTTTGGAGGAGGAGGATGAAAATTCTCAGAAAAGAGAGATGACTGATGACTAATGGTGCAAAACAAAAATTTTTTTTTTTGGTCACACCCGGCAGCGCTCAGGGGTTACTCCTGGCTCCATGCTCAGAAATTGCTCCTGGCAGGCACGGGGGACCATATGGGGCACCGGGATTCGAACCGATGACCTTTTGCATGAAAGGCAAATGCCTTACCTCCATGCTATCTCCCGGGCCCCGCAAAACAAATTTTTAAGAATATCCAAGGATGGGGCCAGAGAGATAGCATGGAGGTAGGGCATTTGCCTTGCATGCAGAAGGATGATGGTTCGAATCCCAGCATCCCATATGGTCCCCTGAGCCTGCCAGGAGCGATTTCTGAACCAGGAGTAACCCTAGAGTGCCTACAGGTGTGATTCAAAAACAACAACAACAACAACAAAGCCAACAAGGTCAACTCAGAGAATAAAAACAGAAGGTAGCAGAGAGAAGAAGCTGGCAGGGAGTCCCCAGGTTTTCACTGGAGCCAGAATCTAGACAGAGGAATAGGTACATGGTTAGAGTCTTTGCTTCACTTTGGCAAATGTAATCTCCAGTAGATAGAGCCCATCCTAGCCTGTGTCTTTCATTATGTTTGCAAAGTGGAGCCTGCCTTATCTGGCCAATATTGGTCTCACCTTCCTGACCAATACTTGTCTACATTTATGATATCAAGCCCTTGAGGCACTTTTATTGAGGGGAGGGCCACCTGGCAGTGCTCAGGAGTTACTCCTGGCTCTGCACACAGAAATTACTTCTGGCAGGCTTGGTACTATATGGGATACTGGGGACTGAGCCCAGGGTTTACAAAGGCAAATGCCCTACCTGCTATGTTATTGCTCTGTCCCCCACACCCCATGAGACACTTTTATTGCTATCTTTTTTTTTTTTTTTTTTGGATTTTGGGCCACACCCAGCGGTGCTCAGGGGTTACTCCTGGCTATGTACTCAGAAACAGCTCCTGGCAGGCACGGAGGACCATATGGGACACCGGGATTCGAACCAACCACCTTTGGTCCTGGATCGGCTGCTTGCAAGGCAAACGCTGCTGGGCTATCTCTCCAGGCCCCTATATTGCTATCTTATACCTTTTCTATCTTAGTTACTTACTCCTTATTGCTATCATTGACTTGAGCTTACTCTATTTTCCTAGAAATAGACACATTTTTCCCAATATGTTAGGGCTTTTCATGAATCAAAATAGCCCCTATTTTTCAGGTTCACCTCTCTCATTGCCAATCAGCCAGCAGGTTGATTCCACTCTATAGCCCTACTCTTTCCTCCTTGTCTCCTATGGACACTTTACTTGCTTTAAATTTCTCACCTGTGGGGCCCGGGAGATAGCATGGAGGTAAGGCGTTTGCCTTTCATGCAAAAGGTCATCGGTTCGAATCCCGGTGCCCCATATGGTCCCCCGTGCCTGCCAGGAGCAATTTCTGAGCATGGAGCCTGGAGTAACCCCTGAGCACTGCCAGGTGTGACCCAAAAAAAAAAAATTTCTCACCTGTAGGAGCTGGAGAAGGAGGGAAAGAGGAGGTTTTGGTGGTGAGAATGTTGCACTGGTGAAAGGGGGTGTTCTTTTTATGACTGAAACCCAACTATAATCATGTATATAATCATGGTGCTTAAATAAAGAAAAAAATTTTAATTATCTCCTTGATTTTTTTGTTTGTTTGGATTTGAGGAAGCCATATCTGGCAATACTCAGGGCTTACTCCTAGTAGGCTTGGGGGAACCATCTGAGATGCCAAAAATCAAACCTAGCTCGGCTACAAGTGCCCTACACACTGGACTATCACTCAAGTCCCAAATTTGTTAAGAATTTTCCACATAACTTCTCTAGAGACCCTACTAAAAATATTGGTCTGAATAATAATGGTAATAATAATAATAGCCTTTCTCTGCTTGAACACTGCTGCTCTTTCAATGGCAGCACCATCAAACCAAATGCATCTTTCAGTATTTAACCCCAGATTACCTCTCACCCACCTACATACATCTGAAGCCACTTAGAGTCATCGCCCACCCACCTCGTCCATTAATCTGACAAGTTCCCACTCATCCTCTCCAACCAGAAACAACTTCTGCTCCATGAAGCTTTCCCTAGTCCTCACACAGAGTTTCTGTCTCCTCTATTAAAACAGCTACCAGGCGCTTTACAACCTCTTGTCAACTCCCATACTCGATCACCAGTTCATTTCTGTGACCCCAGATTGAGACAGGCTAGGTAGAATGCATTTATTTTCTGGCAGGTCAATCAATGAAATTTCTCCTAGAACCTACATCCTAGCACCTCTGTGCAAAGAAACAATAAATATTAAGCAAAATCATTGGAAATTTCTCCACATTCTGCAGAGGGAGTGGTAAATTTTGTCTATCTCACATCTCCCCCTTATTAGCATGGTTCTGGTCTTAGAATGATCCTTCTGGGGCCCTGGAGATAGCATGGAGGTAACACATTTGCCTCTCATGCAAAAGGTCATCGGTTCGAATCCTGGTGCCCCATATGGTCCCCTGTGCCTGCCAGGAGCAATTTCTGAGCATGGAGCCAGGAGTAACCCCTGAGCACTGCCGGGTGTGACCCAAAAACCACACACACACACACACACACACACACACACACACAAAAAAGAATGATCCTTCTTTCCTGGCCAAAACACATCTGTCTTGGTCTCATCTACCTCTTTAAAAATCACCATTCCATGAAATTCTTACTGTTGTATTTTTGTATTTTTATTTGTTTGGTTTAATTTTATTTATTTTTTAGGTACTATGACTTACACTGCTTCTTTTTGCATAAATTTTTCTAACATTATGCCCACCACCAATGAACTAACAATTCCATTTTTGACATTGTTCTAAGCCAGTTGACATTATGCAGCTAGTTTTTCTTTCAGTCACATGGAAATATAATTCTACACACACACACACATACACACACACACATACACACACACACACACATACACACACACACAAACACACGCACCAGCCCAGAGAGTTAGCCAGGATCTTGGCTCTGTGGCTCACAGGACTCACATATGGTTGGGGACTCAACTCAACCTAGTTGGTCCTTGTGGGTCAAGCCTCCTGGTTCCACAAATTTGAGTCCTAGATGGGCATATGACTTCTACTGACAAATAGATGCTCTTCCAGGACTACAACTGAAAGGAATAACAAGGGAGAACTGAAATTTCTATCCCTAAAGATGACCAATATTCCTCTACTATTTACTGGGGACCAGCTAGAGAAAGCCCACCTGACAATGATGGCAACACAGAGAAAGAACAGGAGGGAAAGGTGGGTCCCTACGACCTGACCTCATTGAGCCCTGAATCCAGCAACTGTTCAGTTCTTTCTCATTTCCAGACATTCCAATCTTCTGTGTCCAAAAACTATGTCCCTATAATTGTGTCCTATAATTGTATCCCTATAACTTCTTTCCTGTAATGTAGAAAAGTACCTCTTCTAGTGGACCCTACTTAGATCATTAACCTTGATCAGGGGAGTGTCCTAGAGATGAACCAACATCCCTAGAAGTTGTCTGATCCCCCTTATCTGCTCATCAACCTCCTCTTCCCTTACAAGTTTCAGCTGGAAAGGTTGCAGTTAAGCCCATTTTGGGACTTTGAAAGAGAAGGGCTAAAAACTGAATTAAGTGCCCACTGCTCACTAACTGCTATGCCCTCTTCCTTGATTTTACAAGAATCTCAACAAATTCCTTCTTTTGGTTTCATTTACTCTGATCTGTCTTCTGTGAATTGCACTTTATAAAAGAATCATAACTTAGCCTTGCCCACGGGAAAGTCCCTGAGATGATGGAGTGCGAGATCATTTGAGAGAGAAGAGAGGTTTCACAGCAAATTGGACTTTGCTGTATATTTGTAAAAATATCATCAATGTGTATAAAGGGGTGCCCTGGTTACCATTGCTTTGGATGAAGCTAAAACAGGTGTTTTCTTAATTCTGTCCATTTCAAGAAAAGATTCAATAAATATACCATCAGGATTCTTGGATGAGAACACCTGATACCAACTCTGGTGGGCTGTGGGTAATGCATCAGTTTGGTT
The DNA here is from genome assembly GCA_004027635.1 of Crocidura indochinensis. Classification (NCBI taxonomy): domain Eukaryota; kingdom Metazoa; phylum Chordata; class Mammalia; order Eulipotyphla; family Soricidae; genus Crocidura; species Crocidura indochinensis. The sequence continues at coordinate 10,678 of PVKC010017804.1, forward strand.
CAACAGAGCTCCTATACTGAGGTCTAGTAGAGAATAAGGCTAGAAAAATATGAAGATCAGGGACCAGAGAAAGTCAAATGAGAAGAGCCAACTCATGGACCCTTCCGGAGGACATTTCTATGACAGCACTACTTCCGAGAGCCATGATTCATTAGCACTGTACCAATGCTTCTGTCTCCAAGACTTCTTTTTCTAAATTAATTTGGGGGGACCACACCCAACAGTGCTCAGAAACTACTCCTAGCTCTGTGCTCAAGGGTCACTTCATGAAGTTCTCAGGGGATGATGTAGTGCCAGAGATGGAACCCAGGCCTTCTACATACAAAACCTACATTTCAACTCCTTGAGCTCTCTCTTTCTCTCGCTCACTCGCTCACTCTCTCTTGCCCAATATTCTTACCCCCCTTCATTTATTTTTTATTGTTGTTGAATCACCAGAGATCCCATTACAAAATTGTTTCTGATTTAATATCAATCTTACAATGTCCAAGTATTCATTCCTTCATCATCAGTGTATATTTCGCACCACCAGTTTCCCCAGATTCCCTCTCACCCCCACAACTTTCTTCTGACACTTTTACTTTTTTACCTTTTAGACACTGTAGTTTGCAATACTGTCACTGAAATGGTGTTGTGCATGTTACTTTACTTCCTTTCAGCACCCAGTCCTTATCCAGGGTGACTATCATTGTCATAGTGGTCCCTTCTCAGTCCTACTGCACTCCCTCTTCTCTTGTAGCAAGGACCAGTCTAAGAACCATCTTCTGGCCCTTGTTTCCATATATTGTGGCACAATACTTTCTGAGTGAAACAGCCTCACGTCCCTTGAAGTATCACACAACAAAGCCAAGATCCATGCCTCTGTCACAGTAGGAAAGAGGAATAATCCTTACTAGTGACTTCCACTACAACACAAGAGATGTATTTGGAAAACCACAAAGCAACCTATCACGTTCCCTAGACATTCTCAGATGTGTGCTGGTCTGGAGAACAGCCTGAGCAACTGGGGCTTTTACAGCTCTCCAGGGCCATATGTTGTGCAGACTCAGTTGAAAACTACTGGGCTACACGTCTGGCCTCCATGATGGGCAATTTCATTCATCAGAGGGAGGTTGGCCTTATCTGAACTCCTTTCCTGCATCCCACAATTGATTCACTGATTCTCCTTCTATGCTCTAGGGTGAATGCTGTTTGCAGCTCTTTCAATTATATTATTTCCTTATCTTTATACTATTGAGACTACCTTACAAGATTTCTTCAACAGCAACTAAATTTATCTGCCTGTCATTTTGTTTTCATTATTCTCAATAGCAATCTCTTGCATTTCTGATTAGACTATACAAGCGATTGGTTTTAAACAATCAAATAAAAACCCACCCAGTCAACATTTATCCCAAGGTGGATCCGGCTACCTCTTGCTTAGTGGCCCATGCCTGATCTGCTTCTGATTCAGGTCTTCACTCCTGCTTACAGAGACATCTCTCTGGAGTCTATGGATGTTTATTCGTCTCCACTGTTCCCTCCTTATCACAAATAATGATGTGCTATAGCGGGATGTGACGCTGTGGCCTTAGCTTTGCACCATAATGAAAGCAATCATTCTGGAAGCATGCCGAAGGAATAGAGACGCATGGTAATTGTCAAAAGTTTTTCAATTTGAACACGAATCGGCATTTGCTCATCGTGGTTGACAGTTGATGGCTTTTAGCTGCAGAATGTCTGTAAAAATAACAAGGATTTTAACAACCTAACTTCTGTCTTGCTTGCAGATGAGCTTATCAACAAAGAAGGTCTGAGTCCATGAAACACTGGAGGAGTTCAAACTCAAAGTGATGTGGAAGCACTATTGGGGTCTCACTGTCTCCCACTGGGCTCCCTGGGCATAACTCTTCTAATTCTAGCTTCTTCCTCCCTCTGCAAAGTAAACCTGCTGGTGTAGTTTGTCAGTCTGCTGAGCTTTCCAATCCAGGGCTTCATCACCTGGATGCTTCTGGTATCTGAGGACAGATTCTTCATTGTTGTAGGGAGACCAGAGTCTTAGGGGCTGTTTAGAGGCATCCCTGGTCTCTACTCACTATGCCAGTGACATAAACTCATTTTTCCAGAGTTTTGACAATCAAAGTGTCTCCTATTATTTCCTGATGAATTGGGTTAGAGGAGGGCAGAGCAAACTGACTCAATTGGAAACCACTGTTTCCTTGCAGTAACCTTTGCTGCATATTAGCAGCACCTCGAAACTCAAAGGCATTAACTACATCCCAATAGAATCAGTTTCTTCTTCCTGCATAGAACACAAGGAAAAGTATTGAAAAAGCTGCTCAGGGCTTCAAAGAGTCACCTAAGCTAAGCCTCTCTCCATTCTAATTCAACTGGCCTTCCTCTGTCATGGATCTTCTTCTAAGTCCTTCTCAAATATTTTTATAATGGGGTCTTCCACTTAGCAAGACATGACAAAGTCCTAGGTATTAACAATAATGTCAAGTACTATCTTGTGCAATTTTCACACTTTAATGAGGTCATGAGAGAGAAGGAAAAATCAATGACTTTGCAAATGGAAGTATACATGGAAAAATATGTAGAAAAGGTCCCTAAAATTCACCTTTTCAAAATGTACAATAAAGTGGGGTTTTTGTGTGTGTATTCACAGAATTGGGTAATTGTTGCTACTGCCAAATGTCAGTATATCTTATCACTCATAGTAAGCCCATACTCATTAAGTAATCACCCACCCTCACTCAGAAAGGAAATAATTTCCTTTCTGTCATGCTCTGGGTATGTTTGTATGTCTGACTGCCTAGACCCCCCAAAAAATAGGTTGTTGCTTTTTTTTTTTTTGGCTTTGGGGTCACACCCGGCAGTGCTCAGGGGTTATTCCTGGCTCTGTGCTCAGAAATTGCTCCTGGCAAGCACAGGGGACCGTATGGGACACTGGGATTCGAACCGATAAGCTTCTGCATGAAAGGCAAATGCCTTACCTCCATGCTATCTCTCCGGCCCCTGTTGCCTTTTTTTTTTTTTTCATGGAAAACATCAGAGACAATGGAGCTTAACATCTAAGAGTTAGACTTAGGATCACACAAAATTCTCATCCAACTACTTCCTCTACTCTCTCACTGTTGGCTCTTGAATTGACCACTCGTTTGAGTTCTCAAAAATGTTCTGGATATTGTTCTTTCTACCCAACTCTTACCCTTGAAACTGGGCTAGTTCGATGAGTATTGTCTGAAGCTTCAGCTTTTGCTTAAAAGAGAAAGCAGGAAGCTCTGGGAATGGTATTCCTTCTTTGATTAGAGGACTATAAAATGCTTTACTACTTGTTTCCTGCTTCTTCCTTCTTTGAGAGAATGTGTGAAGATAGAAAACTTGGACACATGGCAAACCAAAGATTAGAAACTATCACTTCTCACAGATCAATGGGTAATTCCTGTATTCATCACCACATGCACAGATCTTTTCATTCCGCCCCCCAAGTTTTATGTCTATATGTTATACATGCCAGAGTTTGGCATAGAATTGAAGGGAAAAAGACAGGTTCAAGTAACTTAGAGAGAGAACTAAGGTGGCAACCATGGGGCTAATTATAAGTAATCAGAGACTGAATATGAGGGAAGAACGTCCCAGTTCATTAAAGGACCAGATCTCAAGAGAGAAGGAGAGTTAATGATAATACCCACAAGTTGACATAAAGAAATGGGCAGACAAAGAGTCCTTTGGTTGAGGAATAGTGCCAGCTTTTGAGTTGTCAAAGTGACTGCTGACAGAGACTAAGCAAGTCCTACTTTGTGGTGCTATGGATTTTCGACTTGGAAAATCTAGCCCATTAACCTTGCTGCCGATTCAGAACTCTCCCTGTATCTCTCCAGAAATTTCCTTTGAATCAAATTAACCTGCGTCTATTTCTATGATTTGCAACCCAATGCTTTCAACTGTTCAAATGGGCTAAATGGATTCTTATATATCTACACCAGATATCAAGTATCATTCTGATTGGGGATAATATGTACTGGAGCAATACCCAACAAATTTATGGTGAATTTTCAACTATCACCCATCTTTCTGAAGGAGGTTGCCTTTTCCTCTCATGGCATCTCCCCTCAGAGAGACAGCTTCTGCCAGTACAAGGTGGAGAAGTGTCAAATACTATTAAAACGTGATTGCTAATTAAAATGCTATTGTGCATGATATAAGTGTCATGGAAAAGTGCACAATCTAGCTTAATAAAATTGATAGAACTCCCTTTGAAGATATTTTTGTCACAGAGGCACTCAATAAATCTTTCCACCAGGCTCCTCTAACTCTTGGAGTTTATTACCAGCACATTTTGGTGAACTAGTCCAGGGCTTAGGAAAACATGTTTTGCAAAGAATGTGGGAGGAAGAAGTGTGCTGATGTTTCTTTTGATTTCTTGTAATTAGGAAGACCTCTACCAACTGCCTAATGATGCAGTTCATCTGGGTCACAGGGAAACAACAAAACGATTTTGTTGCAGTCATGTGCAAGCAAATAAAGAATCCACCGAAGTGACCGGAACAAACTCAAAAACAGCCAATTATAATGACTAAATCCAAAAATTCATCTGTCCAAGGAAGTATTTTCTTGCGTACATCCAACAAGTTATTTCAGCCTGGGTCCCAAGAGAACCACTTGCTCTACACCAGCAAGACAAAAATTGACTCCTGTCTTTGCACAAAGCTTAGAACAGAAGTGGGTGTATGATTTCTTTGTGATGATGTTGGCCAATCTTCAATGGATCTGACCCACACAGTTCAACACTGGAAGGCCTTGGACAAATGACATAATTCTGACTCTCAGGCCCTTCTCTCTATAGAAGAAGGATCATAGATTACTCTGAGAGGAAGCACTCTGGATTTTAAGTGACCAAAAATCCAATGCAAGTGGACTTAAGAAAAAAATTATTTGCTTGATTTACAAAAAAGAGCAGCACTATTTACAGAAGTCCTATTTTAGCCAGCATACCCATCCCCATCCAGATGGGAGAAAAACCAAAACGACCTGAGAAGATTAAAAATAACAAATACATAAAATAACTTTGGATTAACCATTCTTTGAATCATCAACTGCTATAAAGTACAAAGATTGATGCCAGATGTACAAAATGCATTGGTCACAATATTTTAAGGTAAAAGAAGATAAATTCTGTTTTGTCTCACTTTGTGCCAAACAAAGAGAAAATACATAATTTGATATCTATAGATGATTAAAATCTATAGATGATTAAATAATCCCTCCACCAAAAAGAAAAAAGAAATAAAAAAGAAAATAATAATTGGACTAAATTATTTAAAAATATTAAATAGAGAACCACAGAGATAGTCCAGGGATTAAGGCACCTGCTTTGCATACAGCTAACCCTGGTTAGATCCCCAGGTACTGTATCTGAGCCAGAGTGACCCCTGAGCACTGCTGGGATTGGCTCCAAAACAAAAAAGAAAAAAAGATAATATATACAGAGAGCAAGTTTCTGGTTCAGGTAGATTTAGTAGCTCAAAAATCTCACTGATACCTCAGTTTCTTGGCTCTATCTGCCTTCCTTTCAACCTCACTTTCAAGCTGATTGGCTCCATTTGGAGGAGAGCTGCTATAAGCCCAGGCCTTTTCCTAAGGGAAAACCAAAATATCTTCAGCCAGATATTGACACAAAATATGTGGTTTGTCCATCCCTAACCCTATCCCTGAATCAGAGGTGCTTTGCTGATGCTTTGTGTTGTAACCTGAATGGTGCCAATGCTACTCAGATAACACAGACTGTAGGGAAAAGATGGCTCCCCAGAGGGAAATGGTGGACTATGTACTGTTAGCAGGATCGCAAGGAACCCACATTGGACCGAAAATGCTCAATATCACACCCACTTTATCAGTACCATTGAAAGATTGGTTCTGTGAGAAAATACTGGCCTCAGCTGTGTCAGTCAAAACTTCATTTGGTCAGGAGTTAAGAATAATGTCTTACCTCTAGATCCAAATGATAGTTGTACAGCACCGTGAATGAAGAAAGCAATTGTTACTAAGTCAAATTTACCTTAAAGTGGTTGATCTTTATACTATGTGAATTTCATCTCCATTTACAAAAAGAAGAACAAGTAACAGAAAACTTTAAGCCAGACATCATTTGCCTTAGTACAGGAAGCTTAGAGATCAGCAGATCGGGCTGATCGCAGAAGCCACCTAGGACTCAGATTCTGTTCCATCAGCCTCAGCACAAAACATACATTCACAGGTTCACAATATGACTGCCTCTCCTCCAGTCCTCTCACCTGTATTCCAGATGGAAAGAGTGAGAAAGACAAATAAACAATAGGACTAAGTAGGAAAGAGCTACCTGTGTAACAAGAAAATCAATATTTTCACTTTTAAAATCTATTTTCTTGACTAACCTGTGATATATAGCCACCCCTGGTGGCCAGGAAGATAGGGGAAAGCATGTTTTTATATGGGCACATTATTTATTTAAAGTACTGGAGTTCAGTTAACAATGAAGGAAAAGAGAGCAAGAATTAGTTGGAAACCCAGCATTGTCTTCTATGTGTCTATATCAAGATAAAGTATCAACATATAGAGGTAGAAGGAGAAGTTCAGACATTGCAACCTCCTTCCCCAAAATCAAAGAAAATGACAGTTCTCCTTGTCATGACTCAAAAAACTCAATGATTTTTCAGGTGTGGGTTTCAATCAGCTTATTTTTAATCTTAAATACAAGCTGATTGAGGGCGGGGTGTGGGGTGAAGTGGAATGAAAAAGGAAGTGAGAAAGACCAGTAATCCTCTTACACCAATCATATGCCTTTTGCCTTTTTTTTTCTTTCTTTTCTTTGGTTTCAGTTTTAAGGAAGCTGGTCTGCCCATCACCCTAGCAAAATTTAGTCTCCTGCTTTATGTGATTTCAGATAAACTGTCTCAGTTTCCCCCAGAAAGAATTATGTGTAAATAGATTTCTTTTTCATCCTAATACCTATTTGTAACTCATGTGATCACACAGTAAATTATATAGGGATGATGTCCCATTGAAGATACAATAAAAGCATGAGAAATGGGCTTTAGCAAAGAGAATTTACAAAGTTGGAGCAGGAGCTGAGTAGGAAATTGCTTTGCTTCCAAACTTTGAAAGGACTTTAGAGAATTCATAGAGAACCCCAGTAATTACTATCCTTGAGGAATGTGTGTCTACTGGTTTTTTCATGTTTGCCAACTCTAAGAGACACTTGTTGCCTGATTAAATGTCATTTACATGAAGTCTGAATTATACAGACACAAACACAAATGACTTCCTAAAAGAAAGGCACTTTCTATTTCTCTCATGAAAAGAAATAATATTGCTGATTTTTGAAAATCCAATGATAAGGAACAACGGAAAATTCCCTCTTTAGTCTTAATCCCAAGAGAAAATATTTAAAGCACACTTATCTCAGAAAGATTGTTTTTCTATTTATATAAACCATCACTCATATTTAAGACAATGAAATCACATGCACAGATCAGATATGAGGACTGGTTTACGCTAGCCTTTCTGTTTCCCTGCCAAGAAACTACATTCTCAGTAGTCCCATGAAGGACTGAGTTTATTCAATGGTGAAAGACACTGGTCCATGTTCTTCAGTTGAAGGAGGCATCTTCTGAAAAGGCTGATGCCAGTTTACTCCCTTTCGTCTCTGCCTAAACCATGCCATACAGTCTTTGACACAACAATCTTGAGCAAGTCTCTAATTTCCCAGATGGGCTGGACTCTGGTGGATGCACTTCTGACCTACATCCTCAGAACAATCCTTTCATCTGCAATAAAGTTGACACCATCTGTCTGATTTTCCTATGCACCTGTCCAATTCTTTCCCTCCATAAACTTCTATTTGGATCCAAGCATTTAGGCATACAAAGTTATGGCACTTAAGTTATAGTTCCTGCTACAAAGCATTTATCAGCCCAACTCTAGTGCCTACCTATTTTTTTTTCCAAGATGAGTATTTTCATTATAACCTCTTCCAACTATCTGAAGGAAAAAATAACAACTAATTTTACTTTGCAGCTTGGTTATTACAGAGGCTGCAAGATTTTTCATATTTTCCTATGATGTGCAAGATGAAATCAAATGGGAATATTATACCCAAGGTCTTAATAGAAATTGAAATGTCAAGTCACATCATGAATGCCTGTCTTCCCTCCCATGACCACTGTAGGACTGGACATGGGCTAGATAGAGGACAGTATATGCTTTGCATGTCTGATGCCCTGGGTTTCTAATTCCTGGCAAATACACACATACACACACACACACACACACACACACACACACACACAACACAGCATCTCAGGGTGACAGTTGCAAGCAACAGATAAACCAACTTCAACTGTTTTACATAAAAAGGAAATTTAGTCAAGAGTATGTCATGGTACGAAAATAAATCTTAAAGCAGAACAAAGAACCAGGCTAAGAGGCAGCTCCAAAGAAAAGTGTCCACTGTGGCACAGCAGAATTCCTCAGGGGGGGGGGGGGGAATACCTAATACCCATCAGATAAGGGGCTAATCTCCAAAATACACAAGGCACTGACAGAACTTTAAAAGAAAACAACATCTAATCCCATCAAAAAGTGGGGAGAAGAAATGGACAGAAACTTTGACAAAGAAATACAAATGGCCAAAAAACACATGAAAAAATGCTCCATATCACTAATCATCAGGTAGATGCAAATCAAAACAACTATGAGGTACCACCTCACACCACAGAGAATGGCACACATCACAAAGAATGAGAGCAATCAGTGTTGGCGGGGATGTGGAGAGAAAGGAACTCTTTTTTGGTTGTAGGGCCACACCCAGTGACACTCAGGGGTTACTCCTAGTTATGCACTCAGAAGTCACTCCTGGCTTGGGGGACCATATGGGAAACCGGGGGATCGAACCGAGGTCCGTCCTAGGCTAGCGCAGGCAGGGCAGGCACCTTACCTCCAGCGCCACCGCCCGGCCCGAGAAAAGAACTCTTATCCACTGCTGGTGGGAATGCCATGTAGTTCAACCTTTATGGAACTTTATGGAAAGCGATATGGAGATTCCTCCAGAAACTGGAAATTGAGCTCCCATATGATCCAGCTATACCACTCCTAGGAATATACCCTAGGAACACAAAAATACAATACAAAAACCCCTTCCTTACACCTATATTCATTGCAGCACTATTTACCATAGCAAGACTCTGGAAACAACCAAGATGCCCTTCAACAGATGAATGGCTAAAGAAACTGTGGTACATATACACAATGGAATATTATGCAGCTGTCAGGAGAGATGAAGTCATGAAATTTTCCTACACATGGATG
>PVKC010017805.1:0-20011 GCA_004027635.1 Crocidura indochinensis
CTGGGATTTGAACCGATGATCCAACCTTCTGCTTGAAAGGCAAACGTCTTACCTCCATGCTATCTCTCCAGCCCCACCTCTGCCTTTTCTAACTGCTGTCTTCTCTCCTGTCTTTTGCCCACAGTGTGAAGAGTATGTGACTCTGGCTTCCACTGGCCACATCCTTGTGACCTTTCCACCACGGCGGAGCCTTCCAGACACACCTGTTGCCGTGTGGTGATCTACCTACAGCGGGAGATGTCAGGGGATACCTGTCTGTGCCCCCCCTCAGGGGCAAAGCCCAAGTTAAGTGGCTTCAAAGGAGGTGGCCTGGGCAATAAATATGTTCAGCTCAATGTGGGCGGCTCCTTGTACTACACTACAGTACGGGCACTCACCCGGCAGGACACCATGCTCAAGGCCATGTTCAGTGGGCGCATGGAGGTGCTGACTGACAAAGAAGGTGAGGGGAATCTTGCCAAGTGTGTGGAGAATGATGGGAAAGTTCTGAGAAAGGACCAAGAGTCAAGGCTTTGGTTTAGCTGATCTAGACTATAGATTATTTAATTTTCCTGTTCCCCAAAGTACTTCATAGAACTTCAAAAGTCTTTGAAATTATACATTGGAAGAAAGAGGGACCGGAGAGATAGCACAGCAGTAGAGTGTTTGCCTTGCAAACAGCTGACCCAGGATGGATGATACTTTGAATCCCGGCATCCCCTATGGTCCCCTGGCCCTGCCAGGAGCGACTTCTGAGTGCAGAGCCAGAAGTAAACACTGAGCGCTGCTGGGTGTGATCAAAAAAAGAAAGAAAGAATTTGGGCGGCCAGAGAGATAGTAGGTAGGACTGTGTTTGCACGAGTGACTAGGTTTTTTGTTTGTTTTTTTTTGTTTTTGTTTTTGGGCCACACTTGGTGGTGCTCAGAGGTTACTCCTGGCTGTCTGCTCAGAAATAGCTCCTGGCAGGCACAGGGGACCATATGGGACACCGGGATTCGAACCACCTTTGATCCTGGATCGGCTACTTGCAAGGCAAATGCTGCTGTGCTATCTCTCGTGACTAGATTTGATCCCCAGAAACCCATAAGGTCTTTCTAGGCCTGAGGAATGATCCCTGAGCATTGAGCCATAAGTAAGTTCTGAACACAGCAAATGTGGCCCAAATACAAAAGAGAAAGGAAAGGAAAAATGAGCATTTGTGGATTTTCTTTGGTTTTGGTTTGGGGACATACCTAGGTCTGTATTTGAGATTTGTTCCCAGTGGATCAGGGTTCCAACCCCAGGCCTCCTATATACAAAGGATGTGCTCTAGACCTTTGAGTCATCTCTCTAGCCCTGTGTCTAAAATTTCTAGGGAAATGACATATCTTTTTTGATATGCACACATGATTCAGCCCTGCTAGGAGCAGTAGCCATGGTGGGTGATGGCAGCAGGCACAGGCATGCAGGGCCTGGAGGGTTGTATGTATGTTGCCAGAAGACATCCAAAGCACTCCTGAGTCTAGACCTGAGCCTGGAGGGCCAATTTCAGTAGATTCACCTGTTTGGATTGGGGTTGAAAGGAAGAGTAGCTTGGTTCTTCAGGACTAGAGGCTTTGTCCCACTCAGTTATCCTGGGGTTTGGGCTCTGTGCTTATGTGCTCCTTTCAGTGCCACTTGCTACCTGGCTTGTCAGGTGACCCTGGACTACTTCCAGACTACCAGGAGCCTAAAAGTAACCCACTGGGGCCTGTCTGAATCCCTAGGCTGGATCCTCATAGACCGATGTGGAAAGCACTTTGGCACCATTTTGAATTACCTCCGCGATGACACCATCGTCCTTCCTCAAAACCGGCAAGAAATCAAGGAATTGATGGCTGAAGCAAAATATTACCTCATTCAGGGGCTGGTGGACATGTGCCAGGCTGCCCTGCAGGTAAGAGGTCAAGGTGGGGCAGGGACTTATCTAAGGGGCTGGTTCCAGGGAGGCTGGATGGTTGCTGAGTCCAAACCTAATCCAATAACCATCTGGCCTTGCTCTGGCTGAGGTAGTGGGAAAGCTGGCAGCTCAAGCAGATGACTGCATTCTGCTGCTAGTGTATATACCAGATGGCTGCAGTGGCTGATGTGATATTTTCTGGAAATGGGAGTGTGCTTGCCAGCTGGGTCTTCCTGTTCAGTGAGCACATGGTGACCCTGGCAATGGGGCAATGGCAGCTCCTGGGGAGTGCTGGCTAAGTGTGGCAAGTAGAAATGCGCAAAAGATTCATAGCTGTGTGTGTCACTCAGGACAAGAAGGACTCACACCAGCCCGTGTGCAACATTCCCATTATCACATCCCTGAAGGAGGAGGAGACTCTCATTGAATCTTCCACCAAGGTACTGGGGCCTCTAAGGGATCCCTGAGGGCTCTGGCAGGGGATGGGAAAGGGGTTGAGGGGTGTCCTGGTCCAGCCCTCACACTCTCCTCCCTCACAGCCTGTGGTGAAGCTGCTATACAACAGGAGCAACAACAAATATTCGTACACCAGGTAGGGTGGATGTCAGTAGAGTGGGAGTGAGTGGGCTGAAAGGGCTGAGCCACCAGTGAGGAAATTGGGTGGCAGACCCAGGGGAAGGCACTTGTGCACATGGTTGGGTGTCTGAATGGAACAAAAAAGAAGAAAATTCAAGATAGAGGTATTTGGAACCTGGCGCAGGACCCTGTGCTCTGGGCCAGACTGAACATGTAGCTCCAACTTAACACACAGGCGATGTGCCAGGGGTTTCCCCAGCATTGTCTGATGGGGTGGAATAGAGTTGCTGGCAGCCAGTGGTCCAGGATTGCCCCTAAGGCAGCCTTCATCCCTTACAAGCATTCTTACTTCCACTTAGTCCCCAGTGTCCTCTAGCAAGGCACTTGAGTAGATGCAGGAGGCTAAAGGCTGGGGTCCTATGGACCAACAGTTGTCAGGGTCTCCCCTAGAGCAAGAGAAACAATTTAGGCTTCTTCACTGCAAGCCTAATGGACGAAGACCCTCCCTCTCAGGGTTCTCAGCATCAACTGAAAACTGAAAGTCCTTTACTGCAGAACGTACAACAGTCCTTTTCCATAGGGTGCCTAGTGACCCACTGGTCTTATAACTTTAAAGAGGAGGAGAAGGGCAGCTCTAGCCTGCATCCTCTTGTGCTGATACTTCATTCCCAGGTGGTTCATGGCTGTTTGGTGATTTGGGGGATCACATCTATCAGTGCACAGAGTAACCCAGTCAGTATGTGGTGCCAGGGATTGAGTCTGGGTCAGCCGTATACAAAGGAAGTATTTTAATCGTGTGCTGTCTCTCCGGCCACCTTTTATGGGTTTTTTAGTAACTCTGATGACCACCTACTGAAAAACATCGAGCTATTTGACAAGCTCTCGCTGCGCTTCAATGGCCGTGTGCTCTTCCTCAAGGATGTCCTAGGAGATGAGATCTGCTGCTGGTCCTTCTTTGGCCAAGGTCGGAAGTTGGCTGAGGTGTGCTGCACCTCCATTGTGTATGCCACAGAGAAGAAGCAGACCAAGGTAAACGGCAGAGGGTTCTAAATGCCTTCCCCAAACTCCTGTGACTGTGCTAGACAAGGATGAAATTAGCACCAGGCAAGGGAACCATTCACTCCCATCAGCTTTCAGCAGGGACTATTGTCCAGCAGAGAGTAGCTAAGTGTGGTAGGAAAACCCAGGTCCTTAGAGTTGTCCTAGGCCCAACACAGGTGTAAATTTTGACTCTACTGCTTTTCGTTTCTAACTTTACATGTGCCATTTAAACCATCAAATCCCTTGCTTTCACATGGTAGACATGGGTTGAATTTAACAGCATGAGGGGGCCGGAGAGATACACAGCAGCATTTGCCTTGAAGTAATTGATCCCAGGACAGATGGTGGTTCAAATCCTGGCATCCCATATGGTCCTCCGTGCCTGCCAGGAGTGATTTCTGAGCACAGAGCCAGGAGTAGCCCCTGAGCACTGCTGGGTGTGACCCAAAAACCAAAAAAAAAAAAAAAAAAAATTTAACAGCCATGAAAAGGAGACCATTCTTGGTGGTGGGGAGGGAGACGGTTTGAAGGAATTTGGATAGACCACATCCTGCAATGCTCAGTGCTTACTCCTGGTTATGTGCTGAGAGGTCATCCCTAGCAAGGTTTTCAGACCTTATGGGTATTGGAGATTAGGTGCCTTAATCAACTGTAATATTACTACAGCCCTACTTCAGCCCTAAAGAGAGAATACAGTACAGCATGGTGGAAATGGCAGTTTGGTTCTCCTCTCTGACCCTAGCCTTTGGGCTGAGCCTCTGCAGTAACACCAGTGCCAGGTACATGGCAGGGATTTAACTGAGAGATAACTAAGAGAGCTGTCACCCTGTGAGGCAGCCAGGCATAGCCAAATGGGATGGAGCTAACTTTCTCCAAGGGGATCATGTACTCCTGCTGGGATGAAACTTCATTCAGTTCTTTTGTTCCTCTTAACCCAGGTGGAATTCCCAGAGGCCCGAATCTATGAGGAAACACTCAATGTCTTACTCTATGAGACCCCCCGAGTCCCCGACAACTCCCTATTGGAGGCAACTAGCCGTAGCCGCAGCCAGGCCACTCCCAGTGAAGATGAGGAAACCTTTGAACTTCGGGATCGTGTTCGCCGCATCCATGTCAAGCGCTATAGCACTTATGATGACCGGCAGCTTGGCCACCAGTCAACCCATCGAGACTGACAGGACCCTCGGGGAGTTGGGGTACTGAACACCCTGTCTCCCCATCTGTGGAGCCCTGCTCCATGGGCCAGCCCTCACTGCTGCTGTTGGCTGGGCCCCTACTCCAGCACCCAGAGAACTGATAGGCCCTGTCTGGGAGGACCAAGGGTCTGAAAGGGATGGGATCACCTTCTTTACCTTGTATCCGAGCACTTCTGAGATGACTAGGTCAGGCCCCTTGGTTTTCAGGCATCCTTCTAGCCTGCTAGGGAGCTAGCTGCTTCTGCCCCCAGGGTGAACTACCCTGTCACCTCTCACTAAGAACAGCCTCCCTGACCCTTGCTGAGCACACTTTGCTCTGCTGAAGAGACACCCCATAGTTCAGATCTTGTGGAAATGGCCACACTCTGGGAAAGGAAGCAGCTGTTGCCATGGAGGCCAGTAGCTTATAGGTTAGGCTCTTTTTTTCCTGAGCAGAAGCTTAACTAGATTCTTTTAAAAAAAAAAAATTAGGAGTATTTTTTTAAGAATGAGGGGATTTGGTATTTCTGTTACCCCTTCAGGGTGCCTTACCCTTAAGGTAACCCAGGTTCTTGATGCCTTTGGGATCTCTTTCTTTGGAGCACTTTGTTGGTTTGTTCCTTTTTCAGGATATTTATACTCCCCACATCTGTTTTGACACTACTGCCATTTTCTTCCAGAGTCAATCTGATGGAAGGAATAGAAGCAACAAAAAACTACCACTTTGGCTTTGCCACAATGGCCAAGCAGCCATCAGTGAACAATGAGGAAGTTAGGTTGGAACTTGAAACCCTAAACGATTCCTCATGAGAAAGGACAGGACCTACCCCCACCCCAGCCCCACAACTGACATGACTGCCAGGTGGAAGAATTGTTCTTGATTCTCTTGCCCTCTCCAAAGCCTGTTGTCATCTCTAGAAAGCTAAAGAACAAAAACAACAGCAGGAAGTCTAGGAGCTCTTCCTGCAGGCACCCAAGCCTGGGAGAGGGAGCCCTGCTCTGGCCCTCATCTCCCTCCCATATCCACGATGTTAGTTGTATTCTGACTTGTTAATGGTTCTGACCCACAGTCATAGCAGACATGACCAGAACAGAAGTCCACCCCTGGAAGGTCTTCATTCCTTTCTAGTTGGATAACTTGGCACTGGAGTTGCCAAACACTGGCTCTGGCCAGGGTGCTAGTTCCTCTTAAGAGCCTCGTGTTCATTCCCTTGAGTGGCCTGCCTTGTGAGAGCTGCTTCTCAGAATTCTTTCCCAAAGGAATGCCCTCAGGGAGGGTGGGACAGCCTGTCTAACTAAGCCAGCAGCAGTCACCCGGCCTTCTGCTATTAGAAGGAGACAAAGGTCATCAAGTGCATCGCTCTTGACTCCTCTAATCATAGCTAGGTGACCACTCAAGTGGAGGCCAGAGAATTTGTGGGAAAATGCCAGAATAGCAGGCACAAGGATCTGAGATGACATGCTGGGGAAGGAGAAATGCCAATCTCAGGAGGACTTTTCTGCTTGGAGCAGTCTTGAATGTATGGTTTCAGGTGAAGTACCCGGTAATTACAGACAGATCATCCAGCCTCTACTGGCTAACAAGATAAAGACAAATCCATTTACTGGTCAAATTCTGGCACTGGTCTTGTGGCTTTCTCAGGAACCAGAATGTTCTGGTATGAGGCCCACAGTTGCCTATTTCCTCAGCTGCTCTTCTGGTGCCTTTTACAAAAGGCCAGCCCTCCCATTAAGAATTCTGAATTCGGGAACCGGAGGTAAGGTGCCTGCCTTGCCTGCGCTAGCCTATGACGGACCGCGGTTCGATCCCCCGGTTTCCCATATGGTCCCCCAAGCCAGGAGTGACTTCTGAGCGCATAGCCAGGAGTAACCCCTGAGCGTCACTGGGTGTGGCCCAAAAACCAAAAAAAAAAAAAATTCTGAATGCTTGTTCTTTGGCTTCAGTCTCTATAGTCTTGCAGTCTTGCTGTTACTCAGATTCCTAGTTGTCTTACTGTAGTGACTAGTCTTCCAAAGAAAGCGAAAATAATGCTCTGAGTGAAAATATATCAGTCTTGAGTAAAGTACTAACATTGAGTCACTGAAGTGATTTTGTAGTGTAAGGGTTTAGGGATTTTCAATTAAGTTCTCTAGACCTATTTAGAGAACATCTATAGATTGTATGAATTTTTTTTGTTTTTATTTGGAGGGGGGGAACATACCCAGCAATGCTCGAGTGCTGGGGATTGAACCCAAGTTGTTGTGTGCAGAGTAAACACCCTATCCATTATATTATCTTTCTAGCCCCAAGACTGAATCCTTTTCTTTTTTTTCTTTTTTTTTTTGGGGGGGGGCACTCCCGGCGGTGCTCAGGGGTTACTCCTGGCTATCTGCTCAGAAATCGCTCTTGGCAGGCATGGGGGACCATATGGGACACCGGGATTCGAACCAACCACCTTAGATTCTGGATCGGCTGCTTGCAAGGCAAACACCGCTGTGCTATCTCTCTGGGCCCAAGACTGAATTTTTCAACTGGGCAGTGCAGGGAAAAGTTAACAGTTAAACCTTCTAGTCAGTCAATGGCAACAAAATCACACATACCAGTACTGGGTTTTATTCTACTGGGTAGCTAAGATTAGTCCAAAGAACACCACAGCGCCTGGCATAAGAACTTTCATGTTCAAAAAATAAAATAAAAAAAGAACTTTCATGTTCAAGGTGGCAAAGATGATAAAGACAAACACTAATTTCAATTTCTAATAAAAAACTGTATGTGTACAGTCACGACACCTTGTTCAGCTTGTTTAGTTCTGTGTTTCTGTCCGCCCCCTGGCCTAGTGCTCTCCCAAATTATGTGCAATTGCCCTGAGACCCAAGCTCCCCCTAGTGGAAAATTGAGGACAACAATAGTAAGCTGAAATGTTTAATGTTAATTCAGAATAAAGAGGCCTCTAACAATTGCTAGGATGATGGAGGAACAGAAATCCCAAGAATCAATGTACAGCAGAGTTTGTCTCAGACTCTTGGAGGCTTTCCAGAAGCTCAAACTAGCTTGGCTTGCCTATGTAGTCTGGATGCTTGACACACGTGTGTTGTCTTTGCAAGCCCTCCGTGCTGTCTTTGCAAGCCCTCTGCTCCAAGAATATTGATGGGCTAGTTTACTTCTTCTCAGGCCCAGGGAAGCCAGAGATGCTAATCCTTGGCCAGCACTAAGAACCAGACTCTGCTGCTGGCTTTGACTCTGTACTTGGCAGAGGGTAAAGAGACCAAGAGGCCAGTCCAGCCCTTTCCCCACAGGCTGAGAAGACATCCAGCCTCCTTTCAGGAGTTAAAAGGCCCATACCTCAGCAGAAAGGAAAGCTTCATAGAAGGGCAGCAAGAAAAGCAATGGAAGGCCCCCCCACAGGGTCAAAAAGCCTAGAGCCCTTGGAACAGAAATGGCGAGGGGTGCCAAACGTACACTGGTTTATTGACCAAACTTCACATTCCAAATAGTTTGTGACAGGCCAAGAAACACCCAACTCAATGGCTGTTGACCCCAGAATTCCCGGTGGGAAGATTAACTGAAATCAAGTGTAACAGGATGTACAGGGGAGGCCTTGGAGGAGTCCAGTCCTACATGGTTTGTCTGGAGAAGAGTTACATCTCAACTTACCCCCAAGAAGAACTCTACAAATCAAATGGTGCAATCAAATACGAGACCTTTTATGGTCTAAAGTGGGAAGAAGAGTTCTGCAGCAATTGTGGGATGAAGAGCTGTTCTTCAGGGGCTGAGCCTGGACATGCCTTTGCTAGTCCTACCAGTGAAGGCCCGAGGGTGGTGTCTTCTCATCTTTATTGCTTTCCAGGGAGAAAGGGGGAATCCGGACATCAAAGTGGGAACCATCAGGCCTCTCAAAGCGAAAAGTGCCCCTGTAGATTAAAGAGACACTGTAACAGGGAGTGAGGCCCTCATGAGGATCTACAGCCCAAACCCTCAGCTGCAGAACCACAGGATGTGGCATGTCTGTGCTCTTGGTTTTTTTTTTGTTGTTTTTTTTTTTGTGGTTTTTGGGTCATACCTGGCAGTGCTCAGGGGTTACTCCTGGCTCCATGCTCAGAAATTGCTCCTGGCAGGCACGGGGGACCATATGGGGCACCGGGATTCGAACCGATGACCTTTTGCATGCTTACCTCCATGCTATCTCCCAGGTCCCTGTGCTCTTCTTGGTTTGACTCTTAACAGCAGGGCAAAAATGCAGAAACCCAATAGTCCCTCTTGAAGAGAAAAAACAGCTGTCCTGATTCTGCCCTATAGATGAATACTGCAATAAACTCCCGAACAATATTTTCAGGCTAAAGGAATGAAACCTTAGGAACAAGTGCGGAATAAAATGAACAGTCCTGGGGTCTTAAGTTCTTAGTCCATGAATTTTTAAAGAACTAGGAAAAAAAAAGACCATAATAAATCTGATGAGGGGGCTGGGCGGTGGCGCTGGAGCTAAGGTGCCTGTGCTAACCTAGGAAGGACCGCAGTTCGATCCCCCGGTTCCCCATATGGTCCCCCGTGCCTGCCAGGAGCGACTTCTGAGCGAATAGCCAGGAGTAACCCCTGAGCGTCGCCGGGTGTGGCCCAAAAACAACAAAACAACAAAAAAATTGATGAATCTTACACACCCTTAGACATAAAATATGGTTGTAGCTCACGGTAATATGGCTAAGTGGATGCCAAGTGTGAGCTTGCAATAAGCTGCCCTTTTCTGCCCTGTGGTCAAAGGAGAGATGATCCCCCAGTCCAATGTGTTCACTCACCACATGTGCCCACTGGAAGCCTGCAGGGAGACGTGGCTGCTGTACTGGAATGCAGGCTGCTCCTTAGATAGCACTGGTTCCTGTAAAGGAGGGGGTCACAGTGGTCAGGCCAGACACAATACCAATCTGTGTCTGGAACCACTTGCTGACTGCTGGTCATCAGAACTGGCAGTTCCCTTAAGGTACTCCTCCCAGAGCATGACAACTGAGGTGGGCCTTTTTGGTGTTTGGGTCACACCCAGAAGTGCTCAGGGGTTATTCCTGGCTCTACACTCAGAAATCGCTCCTGGTGGGCACAGGGAACATATGTGATGCCGGAATTTGAATCACCGTCCGTCCTTCTGCATGCAAGGCAAACACCCTACCTCCATGCTATCTCTCTGGCCCCTGAGGTGGGCCTTTTATTCTTTATTTTGGTTTTTGGGTCACACATGGTGGCACTCAGGTGTTACTCCTGGCTCTGTGCTCAGAAATTGCTCCTGGAGGTCTCGGGGAACCATATGGGATGCCGGTAATCAAACCGGAGTCCATTGAGTGCTGGCTGCATGCAAAGCAAATGCCCTGCCACTGTGCTATCGCTCTGGCTCCTAGGCTTTTTATTCTGACCACAGGGAAGGTCATCTCAGATTGAAATGGGACCTGCACCTACTCTATAAACACTGCTTTCAGCACCCAAACACTAGGAGGCAGTGTTCTAGAACCTCTGCTCACTGACAGTTCCAGGCAAGCATAACATAATCCTGCAATACCTTTTAGTTGTGAGAAACATTAAAATAGCTTGCCCAAAGTTGTGTATTAGGTAATTAGCACCTGTGACATTTGAAGTCAGATCAACTCCGCATCCTCTTAGTAAAACCCTCCTCCCCACCTGCCCCATTTCCACCCAGTCCCTGCTGATCTGGAAAAATGTTTGTTGAACATGGTTCCTCCTCACTTCTCATGACTATTTCTCAAGATACATTAGTCCCTTTTCCTGAGAATTATAAAGTCTCAGCTCTTTAAGAACTAGAAAGAGGATATAAGCGAGTTGGTGAGATAGCATGGAGGTAAGGCATTTGCCTTGCATGCAGAAGGGCAGTGGTTCGAAACCCAGCATCTCATATGGTCCCCCGAGCCTGCCAGGAGGGATTTCTGAGCATAGAGCCAGGAGTAACCCCTGAGAGCTGCCGGATGTGACAAAAACAAAAGAAAGAGGACACAAGCATTTAAGGGGAGGCAAACATGGGTGGAAAAGGAGTGTCTCCCCCTTAATGGCATGCAAAATCAGACAGACTCAGCTGGCAATAAGCACTCCACATAAGCTATGATGTCAGGCTTAACTTTGGATTCAAATCATAAGCGCTGCTACTACTAGATCTGGAACCATAAGCTACTTATTTAACTTCATGGTCTCACTTTTCTTTTTTGTTTTTTGGGTCACACCCAGCAGTGCTCAGGGTTTACTACTGCTCTATGTTCAGAAATTGCCCCTGGCAGGCACAGGGGACCATATGGGGATTCGAACCACCATCCTTCTGCATGAAAGGCAAATGCCTTACCTTCATGCTATCTCTCCGGCCCCATTGCCTCACTTTTTTATCTGCGAAAAAAAAAATAGGTGCTATACCCAGCAGTGCTAGTGGCACAGGAGGGTGGCATGTGATGCTGGGGATCAAATGCAGGGCCTTATATGTGCAGGGTACATACTCTACAACGTGGAGTCACATCCCTGGCCCTGAAATGGATTTGAAGAAACCACTTGCATGGTGTTGTTCTGAGGTTTCTAAAGCAAAACATCTCAATGCAGTCATAAGGACTGTGCATAACTACAGAAGAGGAAACCACACATGAGCCTTGTGGAGCAGGACAGGGAACTGGACACTATTGGCTGAAGAAACTCACCCTGCCCACCACTCCTCGGCCTCGTACTGTCTCCAAGGTGCCGGATAAACTGAATATCCTCCAATGCCGTTCTCGGAGCTGTACTACATCACTGTCCAGATTCTCTAAGCGGATACAGTAGCGCCACTATGGAAGGTGGAAGAGAGAGTTCACAGTTGAGAAAAACTATCGCTTGGCCCAGGACTCTGGGGATAAAGAGAACAAAGGCTAACATCACTGCATAACCCCAGCTCTCCAGGAGTTCAACTCCACCCCACCCCACCCCACCCCACCCCACCCTCACCTTGTCCTCCCAAAAACACCTCCCCATGGGAAACACTCACCCAGTAGACATGGGAATTCTGGGCTTCCTGGGGAGAAAAAGCAAAGAATTTAAGTTCCAGTGGGCAGAACCAAGTCTGTTCCAATCAACTTCTCTCCAATGGAATAGAGGTGTTCCGGGAAGGTTGCAGACATAACAAAGCTTCAAAAATCTGTGGGATGGGGTCAGAGAGACAGTAGAGCAGGTAGGACATTTACCTTGCATATGGCTGCCCAGGGTTCAAATCCCCCTAGCCTGCCACCCTGGCACCACATATGGTTCCGTGAGCACAGAACTAGGAGTAAGCCCTGAGCACTGCTGGTGTGAACTAAAAAAGAAAATACAACTTCTCTCCCTCTTCTCCGCTGAGCCGGCCTACGAACCAGGACCCGCACCAGTAATATGTCCCCACCCGACCCACGTGGGGCCAATCGAGCCATGTGATTGGGAACCCAGAGACTTAAAAACACCAGCCATTGCGCTCTGCCTCTTCTCTCCTGAGCCAGCCTACGAACCACAAGGACTGTAACCTTTCCAGGACCCATACCCAAAAAGCGCAGCCGCTCCGCTTCAGGGCCGCGCTTACCTTGTAGCCCCTAAATTCCATTACTGCACATTGTAAGAAGCAATCTAAACAAAAATAAATAAATAAATAAATAAAAAAAAGAAAAGAAAATACAAAAATTTGTGGGATGATCATCATGACTCAAATATGGCCAAAAATCCTCCTAGGAGAAAGGCTCCATTCTCCCTATTCTCCCATCTCATCATCAAGGTCTCCACAACAGAGATAGATGCCTGCTGGCTCATCCTTGCAGTTCCAACTCTATGAATCCCACACATCACTGCTGGCCCAGGCCACTCCACCCTCCCATAGCCCAATCTTATTACAATATGCTGTATACTAGATGTTGACCTCCAGTTTAGCACAAACTCCTGGAAAGCAAAAACTGCTTCATTTATGTGTGTCTCTAAGACCTAACTTGCCATCAGATAGGGAACTCCATATTTTACTAATGCAGAGACTCCCAAACTTATTTGGCCCATTGCCCATTTTCAGGGGAAAAATTTTACTCAGTGACCCCCTCCAAGTCTACCTTACTAGAGTCAACAATGAGAAAATGCTCCCGGTTGTATGCAAGACCATTCCTATGCCCTCTCCCCAGAGACAGTATCAGCCAATTGTTTTGGTTTGGGGGCCATACCTGGCAGTGCTAGAGCTTACTTCTGGTTCTGTCCTCAGGGCTCAATCCTGGTGATACCCGGAGGACCATGTGGTGCTGAAGATAGAGCCCAAATCACTATGTACTAGCTCTCAAACATGACTATCACCCACTTTGGAAAACACTGGACAAATGTCTAAAATCATGGCAATGAGCTATACTGACTTAATAGACAAGTATTCCTCATACACATGGATCAATTTAGCCTTAGGAACTGAGGCTTTCTCTTCTCTAGTTTGTTTTGTTTGTTTGTTTGTTTTTGATTTATGGGCCAGGTTTATCCTGGCTCTGCACTCAGAAATCACTCCTGGCAGGCTCGGGGACTATATGGGATGCTGGGGATTAAACCTGGGACTGTCCGGGGTCGGCAGCATGCAAGGCAAATACTACTGCTGTGGTATCACTCCGGTCCTCCTTTCTCTGGAGCCATTGCCAAGAGACACTCAAATATAACCAATACAAATAGCACTTGGAAGCAAAGCCAAATGTACCTGATTTGAAAATATACTGTAGTAGTCACATTGGGGAACCGCATAGCATCTGGGGTCCTAACCATGGGAAAGCACAGGATGGCACATACCCTCATGCCCATGTAGAAGGGGATAACAGTGACACGGATATTCTCAGTTGTCTCCCGGTGGACATCAGAGAGCTCCAGCCAAGGGTGATTCTTCTCTTGCCAGGCCCGCAGTGTCTCCCTGGCCACAAACGGGGGTGCTAGGACAAAAGGTTAGTAAAGGCAAGAATTTAAGGTTTTGTACACACTTTCTACCTGTCCCTCCAAGAAGACCTGAGCAGAGGCTCAGTAAATAAGGCAAACATAGAATTACAGGCCAGAAGGCTGTAATCCTCCACTTCCTCACCTCTGGAGATGAGTGCCCACTATGAATAAGTCTTAAGAGACCCTGAGAAGAGGTAGGAGCACTTGTTTTCAGACCTTGCTCTGCCACTAACAAACAACCATTGAGTCACTTCTCATCCTCCCTGAACCTTAGTTTCCATGCCTATCTGGAGATAGCAGCCATTCATTTGACAAGTATAAAGGGGGTTGAATAAGATAGTGAAATGAGCTTCATTTTACACTTCTATGGGATTCTCAAGAAAGGGACACCCTCATTCTAGCTCCCATTTTGAGCAAGATTACCTTTTGTCTGGTCATACAGAAGAAACCTTTCAAAGAGTTCGTGCTGGATGGGAACCTGATCAGTAGAGGTATACGGAAGGATATCCTCATGGCTTACATAGTCCAGGCCTGGAACAAAAAGGTAAAGAAATGGTGACAGCAGGGCCAGAGCGGTGGCACAGCGGTAAGGCGTTTGCCTTATGCGTGCTAGCCTAGGACAGACCACGGTTCGATCCCCCAGCGTCCCATATGGCCCCACAAGCCAGGAGCAATTTCTGAGCACGTAGCCAGGAGTAACCTGAGTGTTTCCAGGTATGACCCAAAAGCCAAAAAAAAAAAAAAAACCACTGGTGATAGGGCCAGGGTAGGGCATTTACCTTGCATTCGGCCAACCTGTAATCCCTAGCACCCAACATGGTTCCCAAATCCCCGAGTATAGATCCAGGAGTAAGACTCCAAGTATGGTACAAACAAAAATCTATGGTGAAACTAACACAAGAAAGAAAAGAACAGGGCTGAGAGTAAAGAAAAAATTCCTGATCCTGTCTAAGGGTGAGAAGACCAGACATCTGTAATCTCTCCCAGCAAAAAAGGATTTTAGAGGTCTTCTCCCTAATATACACAGACACCCAAAAGAGATTTATTTACTACTCACCTGGAATGGCATAGAGGGCTCGGCTGTCATCGTGGTTAGCCAAGAAAGTCACAGCTTCTGTCTGAGATCTCTGAGACTAAGCGAGGAAGCAAGTCAAAGGCTTTCTTCGTCATCATTCAGTCATGACTCAGGGCCCACTGTTGATCTGTGACTACTGGACCCCTCTGCTTCCCTTGGGTCCGAGTCTTCCCTGAGAGGAACCCCTGGCCCAGCCATCTAATTTACTTACTATGTGTGGACAGTCTCGAGCATCAATCAACACCTGATAGTAAGTATGAGTCTTGCCTTTCACCTCTTTAGAGCCATGGCCAGCAGGATTGTCTGCCCTATAAGGTGGGAGAAACAGTCCAATATTAACTGAGAGAAGCAGAGTACTATATGCCTCAGCTCCCCACCGTCTCCTCTGGAGACTGTACCTGGCCTGAACTGGCACTACCACCAGCTTGGCATAACTGTTTGGAATTGCCTCTCCCCAGTCAGGGGCAAACTCTGGCATGTGGAAGACCCATGGCACAGAGGGCACCATCTGTCACTACTATCTTTTGGAAGAACTCTGTGTTGAGAAAATCAAATTGATCCCCTCAAGTCCCCCTGGAGTACCCTGTTTTCGGATAGGCCTTTTCTTTATTCATGTATACTGTGATGAAAAGCGATTAAGGGACAGACTCTAACTGAATGTGAAGAAATCAAGACAATCAGGCTCCCAGATGCCTTCTGAAGCATGTATAATGAAAACAGAGAGCTCAGGAAAATCCTGGGAAGTCTAAAGGGGCACACTAGCTTAAGACTATCACAGGTATTCAGGACTTTTGTCTCCATGGATAGCAGAGCCAACAAAGTACTCTGGGGCTGGGCCCATGCCCAGGAAGATATAGTCAGCAATCCTGGAACTTCCACTATGTGTATTATGGACCAGCCTGCCTCTTGAGCATACTCTGTGACCTCTAATAGGAAAACTTACTTCTCAGGAGCTGCAGAAGCCACATCCCGGTCATACAATCTGGCCTGCCAGGGAAACAGGACGACACCACGATAACCAAAAACACTATGGAGGAAAAGCTGGGAAAAAAGAAAAGTTCAAGTGAGTTTCCAGCCCCACAAGCTAGGCAGGAAAAACCCAAACCACTAGCAGACCTGTGCAGCAACTCCAGCACAGGCCCTGCTACTTACTCCTTCCCAAACTCTGTGGCCTACCTGGGCCAACAGTAGATATGCTAATCCCCTTCACTAAGCCAACTACTGATCATCCCTTACAACATACCTTAGGAAGCTTTCCCTAACCTCCTAGGATGTTTTCCCTGACCTCCTTCTATCAACAAGTTCCTTCTTTCCTTCCTTCTTTTTTGGGGGCATTGTTGGTGGTGCTCAGAGGCTACTCCTGGCTCCGGAATGCTTGAGAGTTACTTCCAGTGGATCTTGAGAATACTATGTCCCACCAGGGATTAAACGAGGGGTGGCTGCATGTAATTCAAGTGCCTTACTCCTATATAATCAGACCTCATATTTCCTTTCTTTACAGTCATCTCCATCAAGGCACTGGTTTCTAATATAAACCAATATACAATGTACAATGACCAGCACTGCAAAAAGAAGGAAGGAAAAAAGGAAACGATGAGGATTGTGGAAGAATAGAGAGGGAGGGAAAGAAGGAGCGTAGGCGAATGAAGAAATAAAAAGTCATGGGGCCTGAGCAGAGAGTACAGTGGCTAAGGTGCTTGCCTTGCACACAGCTGACCCCAGGTTTGATTCTCCAACACCCATATGGTTCCCTGAACACTGCCAGAAATAACACCTGAGCAGCATCTCCACAAAGGAAGGATCCTTTCTACAATGGACTTTAATCTTTCGCAATGTATCTGGCACACGTTGAGAGAAAACGGGCCTTACACTCAAAGATTATTACAATGGAATTGGCTCAATTGTGGCCAATCAGGTTTGCTTTCCTACACATGATCTTAGCCATAAAGCTGAGAAGAGTTTGCTTTTCTGAAAGTTCCCTTTCACATGGTTTCCTACCATCCATTAATTTAGAGGACTCTTTAGCAACGTGGCTGTTCCCACACTTTAGTCCAAATGATCTCTTGATTTGGAAAGAGAATCCATTGACATACGGAATTCAAGACAACTAAAACTGACTTTTGGAAGGGAATACACATGAAGGTAGACATGGAAGAGACATCATGAGCTGTTCCTTGGCTCTATGCTTGGGATGACCCCTAGCATTGCATTGGTGGTACTGAAGATTTGAACCAGGATCAGCAAGATGCAAAACAAGCACCTTAACCCATGTATTATCTCTCCAGTACAAGAAACCCCAAATTAAAAAAAAAAATTGTGGTCCTAGTCTTACGCTACCCATTTGGAGAGGTGGGAATTGCTGAGAGATCACTGACTAACTCTCACTATCTCAGGATGCACATACCAGGACTCAGTCCTGTTCCCTCTATTCCTGAGAGCAGAACCCCACAAAGAAAAGAGATAAAGGAAAAAAACAAGACAGGAAGTCATAATACAAACAGGGGAGCTAGGCCATCTGGCACTTACCTGCCCAGTCTCATATTTTCCGTTCTGTTTTGGCACCTCAAACACACCAACTGTCTCCAAAACTTTGCCCTCCGGTCGGTTTCTAAGGAGGAAGACAAAGAAAGAGCAACTGAAAACCTGAGATGGTGATAGTACTTATCCACACTGTGACACTAAGGCCAGCGGGTAGAGACTAAGGTCTTGGGCAGTGGGACCAGCAACAGAAGGCAAAAGTCCCATCAAAGCACCGAAAGATCTGGTTGGTTTGCTCCTCCTTGGTTTCAGAGTTTGGCCCAACACATTGCTCCCAGATCACTTTCCACTTTCTCTGCACTCCTCATGTGCCAGGCTCCACAACCAGCAATTGTAAATGCCTCCTCCAACACATTTCTCATACTTCTTCCATAAGATATCACCTTTCCATCTAATGTCCTATCTCTCCAGAAGGCAATTCTTGGTGAGCAAGGTCTGCCTCTCCTTAGCCTGAGAATAAGATGCTTATAAACAGTTTTGTCTCTGTTTCTTTTCTTTTTTTTTTTTTTTTTGAAGGGGAGGAGGATTATGTCACATCCAGTGGCGCTCAGGGGTTACTCCTGGCTCTGTGCTCAGAAATCGCGCCTGGCAGGTTCGGGGACCATATGGGATGTCGGGATTCAAACTGCCATCTATCCTGTGTTGGTTGTGTGCCAAGGCAAATGTCTTACCGCTGTGCTATTGGTCCAGCCTCTTGTTTCTGCTTCTTTTTGTTTTGTTTTGTTTTTTGGTCACACCTGGCAGCACTCAGGTATTACTCCTGGCTCTACACTCAGAAATCGCTCCTGGCACACTCGGGGGACCATATGGGATGCTGGGATTTGAAACACCAACTTTCTGCATGAAGGGCAAATGCCCTACCTCCATGCTATCTCTCCGGCCCCTTGTCTCTGCTTCTTATCCCTTGCTCAACATCCCCTCTACACTACACATATGGAGCAAGGAAGATGGTTCCAGGGGGAAAGTACATTTCCATATTAGGAGATACCAGGAACAGCTGCTATGTGGGAGAGGGTGCACGTTCAATCAAAGGCAACAGGACAGGAGCACAGGCCTGGTGTGTGACCCATGAGCAATGTGGAAGTCAGCCACACAACTTATAAAAGGGTGTGGTCTTTTCCTCCACAGACACTATAATCAGAATGCGCTGCAGCAACACTAGACAGTTACCCCAAGACAAGTGAGTGAAGATAAAACCCAGTGCTCCCTGTGGTTCTGGCACCAAGAACAGGAGAGCTGAGGAGTGGGCCCAAAGGACAGGCTATGCATACAGGGTCTCTCCAGCATCCTGCTGGAAAGTGGACAGACCACCACTAGGTATGATCCCCCAAACAACAAAGAATAGGGGAAGAAAAAAAGGAGACAAGAATCTTCACCCTACTCTTGCTTTGGCCACACCCAAAGTGCTTGGAGGCTGCTCCTGGGTGGCAGCAGTCTCCCATATAAAGAGCATGTGCGTGGGCCCTTCCAGGATAGACCTGGCACTAGCTCACCCTCCCAGGACCGTCTCTAGATGTCCATAGCACTGCTTGCTCCTTGCACTCTTTCCATCTAGTCTTGTTCACAGACCCATAGATGTCACAGTGATGTCTTAAGTTACAGGGAGCTCTCAGCGTCCCCCATCTCGGCTCGGATACAAGCCACTAGTCATTTCTCAGGGCTACTCCCTGGACAGAGTTGGTACTCCAGAGGTCCTTGAGCGTCCTGTTTGAAGAGGGGCATCTGATGCTTTGATGCTTCCTTCCCCATGACCCACCCATTCGATGTGCCTGTCCCACCCCTGCAGATGCCCCGTGGCCTTCCCCCTCCTCTTCCCAAGACACATCAAGAACCCGTTCACCACCAAGGTCATCAGGACCCAGGCAGGGCCGAGTCCGGTGGAGTCCCTCCAGCATGGTGGGAGGAAGGCCTGGCCCGGAGTTCGAGTCAGACCCCGGAGATTGACCCGAAAGACTGCTTTGCAGGAGCAACTCGGGCCTGCACGATGCGCCCGGGGAGGGTCATCAGAGTGGCCCCGCGGCGCCCAACACGCACCAGCCCGGCCTCGGGCAGCGTCCGGGGACCCTCTCCGGGGACGAACCCCAAAACCCCCGCGGACCAGCAGGGAACAAGCTCCGGGGACTCCGAGCCCGGCCCCCCGGGGGTGCACGGCCCCTCACCGGGACGAAAGGTGCCTCCGCGCCGTCGAGGTCGCCGCTGGCAAGAAGGCACCGACTCCACGGGCTTCACAGAGTGGCCGCGGCTCTCGGGCCCCGGAGAGAGACCGGGCCCACCAGCGGCTACCCAGGGCCAGGGCCCGCCGGGCCGCACAGCCCGCCATGACCCGCCGAAGCACGGCAGCTGCTGACACAGGGCCCCGGGACCCGCTGCCGGGCGGCGTTCCGCCCCCGTCCCACACTGCCCCGCGCGTGACTCCGCCCCCTCGTCGACGCTCTACCCGGACTCCTGCTCTCAGTGTTCCTTCTGACCCCTGGCGGAAGTCCCGCCCTCGCGTCACGTGATGTGACGGGAGTTCAACATGGCGGCTTACTTGGTGGCTGGCGATCGGTTGTTTCGCGCTATGGACCCCGACGGGGAGCTGAACCCCGAAAAGCTTCCTCCGACGCTGCGGACGGAGCTTGAGGCCGCTTTGGGGAAGAAGCAGAAGAAGGGTGACTCGCGCAGTAGCCCCGAACGCCTGGTTTCCTTCCGCCTGATCCGGGATCTGAAACAGTACCTTAAAGAAAGCGGTGAGCACTGGTTTCCTTCTAGTCTGGAGTTGCTACCTTTTTTTTTTTTTTTTTTTTTTTTTTTTTTTTTTTTTTTTTTTTTTT
>PVKC010017806.1:0-20005 GCA_004027635.1 Crocidura indochinensis
AAAAAACAAAAAAAATAAATTAAGGGGAAAAAAGGAAAAGAAAGGTATTTGAAAAAAGAAAGTGATGAGGAAGGTTATCTGTATGTTTAGGAGTATATATCTTAAGATGTATTATTAATACGATATTAGGCATACGTAGGCAATATAGGCCTCCCAATGAGGTCTTCTGAGATACTCTTGTGGGGAGTGGAAGTGAAGGTATTTTTCTTATCACAAATTTTAGTTTACAGTTTAAGATATGATTTGCAGAATTTCAGAGTCCTGTGATGTCCATGAGTTGGGAGTTTTGTTGCAGCTGATTCTGGCAATATGTATCAGTCCATGGTTTGACGGGGGTGAGAGGGGTCACAGGCTTAAGTCAGCAGGCATGCTGGTTGAGGTTTCTTGTTGAGACACGAAAAGGGGATTCTAGAGAGTGTCTTTCATTGAGGAGCTGGATGGTGCTTAATTGGGCAAGAGGTCGGACTTGGTGCCTATCTAGGTAAGAATTGAGAGAAAAGAGGGGTAAATAAAGGGGAGGTAACACATCAGGGTTGGGATATGAGGGAATATAAGGATTTCTTGGTGTGGAGAGGCAGTGAATAAGTGGGGTATATTCATCGTATAGGTGAATACTTAAGGTTAAGGCTTGGGAGAAAGAGAGGACTTCATATTTATGAAAAATAACGTTCACATAAAAATGGTTTCAGAGATCTATTTGAGTGAAATCCTCTTTATATAGGGTGTTCCATTACCTTTTATATAGTCAAGGGCAAGAGTATTCTTGGATAGGTTAAAAGCTTAAGCACCAGCGCGATTTTGAAAATGGTTATGAATGAAAAACGACCATACTGTAGGGGGTCTCTAATGGATAACGGGAAATTACTTTGACTACTGTCTGCTGTTGTGGGAGTTCTGGGGCCAGCTCTGGCCCCTGCTGTTTGTGAATGCATAGGGGGTGGAGCTGCCCTCCACCCCAAATCCTCCCCCAGGGCCCAGCTTACCTGAGGTGCTCGTGGAGAGCCCCTCTGGCGTGGGGGAATCTTGCCCCCCAGACTAATAGTTAGTCTGGGGGGTCCTCGGGCCGGCTATCCATCCCAGTGTCCACCACAAGCCAGTACAAGACCAAGAGAACTCCTGGCTTGTGGGAGCTCTCTCAATGCATAATTTTTAAGGGGGGCAACTACACCCAGTGATTCTCATGGGTTACTCCTGGATATTATCTGGCTTAGGGAACCATATGAGAGTCTGGAGGATCAAACAGCTGCCAGTCCTAGGTTAGCACGTGCAAGGCAAACACTCTTCCTCTTGCATCGCCACTTTGGCCCCATCAATATATAAATTTTAATTAGTGCCACATTTGCAAAATGAACTATTACTCATAAAAAGAGAAAAATATTAAATTTTAAATTAATCAAAAGGCATTCTAAGTATTGAAAGATGTCAGTTTCCGATATTTACTTTTTGTTTAAAAGTAGTTTATAGTCTTTATTTCTAAAAGGAAGGGAAGTTTTGTAAAAATCACAGCATTTATAACTTTTGTTTAATTTTGGTACTTATATTTTGTGTACTTTGCCTTTGGGCATTTGTAGCTTTAATAAACTCACATCTTCTAATTAGGGAATGAAATTACATCATTGCTACAAACCCCAAAATAATGGCCAATCACAATTGTTTTACTACCTAATACAAAATGCAGTCACAATACTGAGAAGCTGGGGCCTCCAGTATCATGCAAGTGGTAAATTTTGTAGAAAAAACACCACTGTGTGGGAGGAAAGATACACAGATCAACCATGGGTCACAGAGAATAATATCTCTATTTCCTTTACTTTCTCTTTTTGATGAACTATTTGACTATGAACTAGTGGATTTCTGCTGTGTGTCAGAAGTATGGCAGACATCTCCTCTGCTTCAGCTTGGGATCTTGACCCATTACGGCTTCCTCTCTGTCATTTCTGTAGATAATTAGATTGCAAATCCTCGTTAGGAAGAAAGAAAGACTAACAAAAATCATAGGCAAATATTCCTAGCTTTCTTAATAAATTCCCTTTCCTGTACTCTTGCAGGATATAGAACAGGGTGGCTCTCTTTCTTGACCCAAAAGGAAAGGTTCAATATTGAGTTATGCTTTTGTACTCCTCCTGCTAACTGTGAAAACATATGGACAGCATCTATCTCCCATATATGAAAAGCCTGAATGTCATCTAAACAGTGAAAACTCAGCCCTTGAGCATTATATTAAATTAGCTCAGTTTTGTTGTTGATTTTTGTTTACAACAGACAGAAGTTTTAACAGGCATAGATACAATAGACACATCAAATACCTAATTTCTTATCAGTAATTTAGACAAAGGACTGGAACCATAGTACAATAGGTAGGGTGTTTGTCTTGCAAACTATTGACGCAGATTTAATCCTTACATCCCATAAGGTTTTCTGAGCATCATCATGAGTGATCCCTGAATATAGGCCAAGGAGTAAACCCTGAGCACTTTGTTTGGGGTTTGGTGTGAGCACATTTGTGTGTGTGTGGGGGGGTTGTGTGACCCTCCCCCCCAAAACAAAACAAACAAACAAAATAAATCAGAGAGAATGTAGAAATTGACACATAGAAAGCAACATGTAGAAATAAATATGTAAATGTGTTTGCATCTTGTTTTATTAATACACATATATGTTTCTTACGGAAATTAGATTGAGTCATGAAATGCATGTCACATATAATACGTTCTCAATCCAAATGTTGGGTGCTTCTCTCACTGACTGTAACCATTTTGTGACTCTGAGGGTCGTCAATGAGAGATAAGAAAATGGACAAGGCAGAATATTCCTGACACTTGGGATGATGGTAGACTCATGTCTTCAAAGGAACTGTCCTTTCTGTGTGTTATAAGAAGTGTTTAACAGAACAAGAACAGGAAAATTTTAGAAAAGATGGCTTGAAGGCTGTAGACACAAGTCAATGAGTTTTCTCTGGGCTGCTCCCCTCTGGTCCCCTCCCTCAGATCTGCAAAATTAAAGAAAGGTTTGGGTTTATGGGTTCAGTTTGTCATTATCTTAGACATTTGGGGAGTAGATAAAGAAATAATGGCATCTGATAATATTCAGAGAAGCTTGTTAGTCTTAGTTTTTCTGTTCTTTTTTGTTTGTTTGTTTGTTTTTGCTTGTTGGGTCACACCCGGCTGTGCTCAGTGGTTACTCCTGGCTCTACATTTAGAAATTGCTCCTGGCAGGCTAGAGGGACCATATGTGATGCCGAGATTCGAACTACTATCCTGCAAGCAAGGGAAACACCTTACCTTTATGCTATCTCTCTGGCCCCAACTCATTAGTTTTTAATCCTGCATTTAATTTCTTTGGGGCTGTTTTCCAAGCTGTCATAAATTCATCTATAAAATAGATCTAACTATGCTTTGTAAGTTCTGCATCATTTGTAAAAAAAAAAAAAAAAACATAGTGGGGAGGCACACCCAGTGACTTTCAGGGGTTACTCGTGGCTATGCGCTCAGAAATTGTTCCTGGCTTGGGGGACCATATGGCATGTCAGGTGGGCAGTGGAACCTTGGCTGGTTCTAGGCTAGCCCCGGCAAGGCAAATGGCCCTAGGAACATAGTTGGTTTTAGGATTCTATTCATACAATTATTTTTAATCCATTTATTTTTCCTAGGCTGTTGACTGACAATAAAAATACCAGCGCTGGTGGTTTAAATAAGGAAATATAATTTTTTGGTATCTGAAGTTCAAGATTAAGCTGTAGCTGCTTTTACTTTCTCTAATGGGATTCTTTATGGCTTGAAGATCTTACCCTTTTTTGTTTTTGCTTTTAGTCTTTCATCTCTGTCATACCATCCATTTTTGCTTCTACTTTTTTTTTTTTATAAAAGCAGCTGTTATATTGTATTTGTTCTGCCTCATTGGGTAGCCTATCTCTAAATACTGTCATATTTTAAGCTACAGGGGTCTTGAACATATGAATTCTGAAGAAAATGAATACTGAATAAATGAAACATATGATTATGAATTTATTCACTCCACAGGAATATATAGACCTTTCTCAATGACTGGTTTTGATTTCAGAATTAAGTTCACAGGAGTAATATTTCTGCTTCATATACAGTACTTCAGGTTCAATTTTAAAAGTTGTTGCTTTCTAATGGCATGCTTACATTTCATTTTCAAGTCATATATTCAAAATTATTTTTATATATTTCAATTGTTTAGATTTGATTCAATTATGTGTGTGATTAAAATATGTGTGTATTGGGGCCCGGAGATAGCATGGAGGTAAGGCGTTTGCCTTTCATGCAAAAGGTCATTGGTTTGAATCCCGGTGCCCCATATGGTCCCCCATGCCTGCCAGGAGCGATTTCTGAGCAAGGAGTCAGGAGTAACCCCTGAGCACTGCCAGGTGTGACCCCCCCAAAAAATATGTGTGTATTTATTTTCTAGAATTAATAATCTCTACATTTTCTTTGGTA
Organism: Crocidura indochinensis; assembly: GCA_004027635.1. Taxonomy (NCBI): domain Eukaryota; kingdom Metazoa; phylum Chordata; class Mammalia; order Eulipotyphla; family Soricidae; genus Crocidura; species Crocidura indochinensis. The sequence goes on from PVKC010017806.1 coordinate 4,461, forward strand.
GTCTTTTTCCCTCAAATTACAAGTTTGTTTGGTCAATACAAGTAATGTCAAATCATTTCTTGCTTCCTTTACTGGCATGTCACAGATAATTACCTTCCTTCCTTCCTTCCTTCCTTCTTTCCTTCCTTCCTTCCTTCCTTCCTCCCTCCCTCCCTCCCTTCCTTCCTTCCTTCCTTTTCTTCTTTCCTTTATTTTCTTCTTCACATTTTATTCTTCCTTTCTTTCTTTTTCTTTATTTTTGCTTTCTCTCTTCCTTACTCATTTCTCCTTCACTACCCCTGTTCCTTTCTTTTTTCCTCATATTTTTGTCCTTCCATCCTTTCATTTTTCTTTACTTTCTACTCTCTTTCTTTTTCCCATCCTTCCTTTATTCCTTTTCTCTTTCCTTTCTTCTGCCCTCCCTCCTACCTTCCTTCTTCCTTCTTTTCTTTTCTTTTCTTTTCTTTTTTATATTTTATTTTAACACCTTGATTACATACATAATTGTGTTTGGGTTTCAGTCATGTAAAGAGCACCACCCATCACCAGTGCCTTCTTCCTTCTTTTCAACCTTCTCTTCTTTCTTTCCTATCTACCTTTCCTTCTTCCTTCCTTTCTTCCTATTAACATGTGACTTTCTCTTATCAATGCAATGTGAGAAGAAAAGATAATTATCATTTCAAAAAATCTATTTAGACCCAATGTCACTCAGAAGTCAGCATCATTTATGATAATAATGGTATCCTATTTGATGTCAAAGTGGTGAGATTTAGCAAGAACCAAGAAAACTCATAATGGATGTAAACATAATAAGATACCATGACTTTAATTTTAGAAATAACTCAGTTACTATCATAGCATAAAATGTTAGCCAGTTTGGATTATTAGTTAGTAATATTCCTCTAATTTCTAGTTTGCATAATATATTAAAGTTTACTAGAATTTTGCAAATTTAAGGAAATTAAGCTCTAATTAGATTAATTTATAAACAAAAAGGATACACATCTTTGATATCATTTATCTTTTTTCCATTGGAGTCATTATTGAAGTTTACATCAAACTCACTATTATATTTTCTGCAAGGTAAAAAAAATCAAGTGCCTATTATATAAATTTTTATTTCATTCATTGTTTTGTATAACAAGAATTTCTATTTGAAATATTTTATAACACTTGTTTCCTTAATTTGGAGCTCCCTTTGTTCCTTCATTTTCTTCATTATTTAGTGTTTCATTCTGTTAAGTGCATTTGATATATCTCATTGATTTCATTTCTATATCATTAACATTGATTGATTTCTATATCATTAACATTGATTGATTTCTGAAGATATGTTTTTTATTTTATTCTGTCACAGGCTTTAATATTTTTTCAATTTACTTGTATTTTCCAGCATGAGACATTTTGACACTAACTATGAAGTTTTGTTTTGGTGTTTTTGTTTTTGGTTGACCCTGTATTAGGGGAAGGAGCAGCCACTCCATCGGTAATTCAATACATTCCTTGTCTTGGGGTTAGGAGGCCATTCTTGACTGCTCACAATGTTTTCAGGGATACCTTGCCTGCCTGCTTGAGACCTTCAGGAAAACAGAGGTCTTTGAGCACTACCAGGAATGTTTCTGGTTACCCTTAAGGATCACTTGGAGATCTCATACAATAAACAAATCTAATTACTCATTGCCTCCTCTTTATTTGTGACTAGACCCTTATTCAATCTGTAATTCTCCAATCTCAGACTGTAGTTGAGACATTGGCTTGTTTTCAAGACTCCTGTGTTTACAAGAATCCTGCCAGATTCAGTATTTGCCAAACAGCTTCCAAAAAAGTCTGTGCATAACTGGATCTGTCACTCTTTGATGATAAGCTCCGACAAGTTACATGCACTATTGATATGGTCCCTGGTTATACTACTAAAATATTTTTCCCAATTTTGGATATTCTACCATATTTCTGAACAGGTACCACTATATTCTTTGCAATTTATTTTTAATATTTTAGCTTAAAAGACATACATTTGTTATCAATAACAAGAAAATTAAAGTGATTAATTACTCTATCAATGAGAAACAAAAATCACAATGTCTGCATTTAGCATCTATCATGTTTTCTATTAGTTAGCCTTTTGAGAGCTAGTTTCCTTAAGATTTATATTCTGCTTCTATGCAATCATAATCATCAAAGAGAGTGTAATGAGACATCATCAATTTAATTTAAATTTTAAAAAGTGCCAAGTTGATTGATCTTTTAAAGTGCCACAGGGATCTTGAAGGTAAACATCCTTTTCAGCATTATTAGTTTAATTTTGGTGGTACAGTGGATCCTAGGAGAGTATTTTGAACATTGAAACCTACATAAAATTTTATACACCACTGCACTAAATTATAGCATACACTTGAAAAACTAAAGTTTAATTAGCACAATTCACGCAAGAAAATCACAAGTCAATATAACAATCTCACCAGATATGCTTAAAATTTTTTGAATTTTACATTTAAAATTGAAACCAACATTTAACTTGGCTCTTTAACTATTTGGGGATTAATTTTCTTCCTTTAAAATATGTTTTCTGATCACTAAAAACTATATTTTGCAGACTTAATAGCTGTTGACTTGAAGTATAGAGGTCAACAAGTGTGGTTTATTATTAGGTTGTGAAGGTGAAAAATCAAATCTGGTATTCTAGTTCATATTAATCATCAAATAGTCCTAGGAAAATATCTTTACAACCAAGACAAAGGCAGGCCAGATAGTCTAGCCATTATTGCAAGAGATCTTAAGTAGGTGATACCCAGAAAAAAAATGTAATGTCTTTCTTTTCATGACTTATAGCTGTCTAGTACTGTCTTCTTAGAGTGCCAAAAATATTCATTGACAAAGGGAAAAGCAAGTTAGAAGACATGAACTTCTTATCACACAGTTGATAATTAAAGAACCATTTTTTTAAACTTAGTCAGAAATTACCAACTGGTACTCCACTGTAAGAAAATACAATACATATGTTTGTATATTTGAGCTTGGGATTTGGACCATATCTGGTGATTCCTAGACTTTACTCTAGATCAGGAATCTCTTCTGTGCTGCTTGGGGAACTATGTGGTTTTAGGGATCAAACTGAGTTCTCTAAATGAAACATAAGCTCTTTAACACCTGTACTATCTCTCTTGCTCCTGAAAACCCAGTATTCATAAAATCAAGTCAGAAACGTAAAAGATCACTTTATATAGACAGTTCTATTTAAAAAAAGGTTTCTATATTCTTTATCTTTGTCACTATGAGACCAAGTCTATTAAACCCTACTTCTGTGGATAGTTTTCTTACCTGTTTGTGTGCTGGTTATTATCTAATATGATAAAAAATACTTGGCATTTCTTGTTAATTAGTTTGGGTCACCACACTTCTATGTTCAGCTAATTAATTAATATAGAAATTATTTTAATTATTTTTTATTCAGCAACACTAGTGATGATAGTGATTTTTATTATTTATTTATTTATTTATTTATCCACACTAGTGATATTAATTGCTCTTCACTCCAATCAGGAATCACTCCTTGCAGGGCTACTAAAAAACAACTCTGGGTTGGCCTCATGCAATTCAAGTTTCCTATCAACTGCAATTTCTCTCTGTCCTAGAGTTATTTTTATTTGAGTATGAAATAGAAGGGTAAATTTTAGTGTTTTCCAACACCATTGTACATAACCTGGTCTCTAAAACAAGCATGCTGAATATCCTGCATTTTCCGAAATATTCTTATGAAATATGTCAGAATATGTAAATTGGAGGTAACTTATTCTCTTTGCTTGATTAGCATCTATTCTTAGTTTTATTTTAGGCAAAATTTATATGTTCTATCAGTTCTCAAAAATGAAAATTGACCTTGTATTCAGATTAATTTTAAAATATGCATATGTATTTTAATGTCTTCTTTCACATATGCTTCTTAAATATTTTTTATTTTTGAAATATATTTTCTTTATTATGTTTTCAATTGTTAAGTCACACCTGGCAGTTCTCAGGGATCACTCTAATGGTGGTTTGGGATGTGCCACTTGAATAAATTGGGTTGGGTACATCCAAACCAAGCAAGTTACCTGTTGTTCTATCTTTCTGGCCCGTGGTTTAGAACCCTAATAAAATATCTATAAATTATTCATTTTTATGCTTTTTGAGCTGTAACTCTTAGTTTTATGATAAAGAACATTTAAACATAATTTTCCATCTGTTCAGAAGAGGAGAAAAAGTAATAGAGTTGACATTTATCATAAGCTCAGTTTTTCCTATCTTAGTATCTCATTCTGCAGAGGTACTAAATCACAAAAAATAAAAAAAATATTTTATGTATTGTTGTGAGCAAAAATCCCCAGTGTATTAGATATTATTAGTTCCTGTAATGCCATTTTGTCTGTTTCAGGATCATATCCAGAATATAACAATGCTTTTATTTCTTATGTCTCTTGGCCTTTTTTGGTTAGTTTATCTCTCTTTCTCTCTTCTTTATATTTTCAGAAATATTAAGGATACATTAAGTATTTTTGGAACATCTTTCCTAATAATTAAACTAGATATATGGGTTTTCAAGAAGACCTAAAGTGGCAGTGACATTTACATTGTTATATAAATCAACACCAAGATTATGATTCTTCACTTAAATTAATTCTTCTTTAGGTAGTATTTGCATATCTCTCTTGAAGATATTATTTCACCCATTTAAGTATAATTTTTGGAATTAATTAATTTTGTTCTACTTTAATACATTTTTGTCATTTAATAGAGTACATTTCTTTCTCCTTTAATCTGTTGCTTTATGCTAAACTCATATGTATCTTCAATGATTAACTATATATAGTGTATTCTCTATATACATAAATTTATTTGTTGACATTCCATGTGTACGTATGCATATACACATGTGCCTATGTTTTACATTAATTGATATTTTTGTAGTATACATTTACTTTATTAGTGATATCTATCGAGTCATTATGATTTCCCAATGTTTACTTGGTATTAGCAATTCATGGTTTAATAATCAGTAAAATATCCAGACAACTTTCTTTTTTACTTTATTAATGAAATATTTATATGATGCATACAATATCAATTCCTTTAAATAACATAAACTGGTACATCTGTTTAAAACATTTAATAGTAAGTAACAACATACATCATGTTAAAATCATCCTTTTGAATATTTTGGCACTTCTATTTATAGTTTAAATTTAATTCGTTTATTGCAATCAATCTGTTCAGAAATTTTATTTTTTTAAGTTTAAGATTTCTTATTTTAGTTTACTTTTTATGGAAATAATCTCATTTGTATTTATGAAGATTTTGTCATAACCTTTTAAACTAGTTTGGCACTATCTTGTACATTTTTTGATGTATTTGTTTATTATTTTTCTTTGTTTTATTTTCTGTAAATTCAGATCCAAGATAGATGGAATGCTATCTTACTTTTCAACATTTCCCAGTAACTGATAAGGTATATCATACCCAACACTGTTTCACACAGTTGTTGAATGAATGAACAAATTGTGTCATTGTGTAAAGGTCAAATGTAAGTATTCTACTCTAAAAATCCTAGGTTTGAAGGTGTTCTTCTATTTTTAGTGGTGAGAATTTAATCAAGTGTTTTCATTTTTTTTTAATCATAAACTTGTTAAGGTATGACAGGGATTAAGGCATTTGCAATGCATATGACCAACACCATTTCAAGCCACAAACACCGAATATGGTCCTTGAGCACTGCTAGGAGTAATCTCTGAACACTGAGCCAGTAGTAAGTTCTGAGCACTACCAGATAAAGCCTAACAATCAAACTCAAATGAATTAAAATGGAAATAATATCACAAACTATATATTGTGTTAAACATTATTGCTTAGAAGATTTTTTGCACCACACCCATTTGATGCTCAGGGGTTACTCCTGGCTAAGCGCTCAGAAATTGCCCCTGGCTTGGGGAGACCATATGGGGTGTTGGAGGATCCAACTACGGTCCTTCCTTGGCTGGCACTTGCAAGGCAGACAGACACCTTACCTCTAGCGCCACCTCGCCGCCCCCAGCACCACCTCACCGACCCCATACTTGTAAGATTTTTTAAATGAATTTTATTTGTAAATGAGAGTATATACATCATATATTCAGTTAAAACTACTAACTTAATTTGTATTATTTGATTACTATGATGCTGCCTTGTCGTTATTCATATTTTTGTGGTATGTTGCTAAATTTAAATTTTAGTTGCTAAATATGTTACAAGATTGTTGAGATCTTCACTTTAAAAATGATTAGCGACTCCTAAGAAATTGTGAAAGGACATTTAAGCATCTATTAATAAACAAATTAATAAATGTTATAAATGACTTTCAAGCAAATGTATTTTCAAGTTTTGCTAATTCTATATAATGTTGTTTGAAGATGTTCAAACTGGGCCAGGTCCATAGATTCACCCTTATTTTTATTTTTAGGGGGACGGGGTTGGGCCACACCTGGTGATGTTCATGGTTACTCCTGGCTATGGACTCAGAAATCACTCCTGGCTTGGGGGACCATATAGAACGCCAAGGGATCAAACCCTGGTCCGTCCTAGGCTAGCACCAGCAAGATAGATGCCTTATCACTCCATGCCACAATTCCACTCTTTTCTTGAATGAGATGTAAACCGAGCAATGAAAGATCATGGGTACACAGGCCCATAAAGTAGAAAACTGGCCATCTCAAGAGGAGAAGGTGGGCTTACTGCCTCCATCGTCCATAATCACTATGCTCCCAAAGATCCTATCGCATCACTGACACATCAGGGACATCAATTTGACCAAACTTCAGGCAAGCCAGTTTATAGCTGACATCACCAGGGCCTTTGTGTAGGGTGTGTGGGCACCTTTCCCCTTATATTCCTCCTTTCAGGAGGCCTGTGAACTGAGTACACAATTCTAATGTCAGACTCTCAGTAATAGTGCTTTGAATTTCTGTACAACTTCATTTCTGTAATGTTGTAATCTCTATAGGAAAACATCAATATGACATAATAGACAGCTAAAGAGAGCTTACTAAACCTTCTGCTATTGTATTAATAAAGTCATTGGGCATACAATAATTTTCACAAATATTTTTAGTACTATACTTTTTCTTTTTTATTTATTTTTTACTTTTGTCTCTTTCATTTTATTTTTATTTTTCTTCCTATTTTTTATTTCAATAATTTTGCTTTCACTTATCTGGAAACAAATGTATTTGACCAATTATGTCCACTATGTGTTGCATTTTATTTTAATACATTTAAAAATAAAATTTGAAAAATTTACACTATTTTATCATTTACATTATAACCTAGAAAGCTTTAAAATGATTCTGGATGAGCTGAAGGAAGAGTTCAGAAAGTAAGAGAATCATATTGAATATGGTTGACATGTGTTTCCAGATAGTGGACCCATGTGGTCCACAGGAATTGAGTCCTAAGGTAGAGATAGGAATAAGTCCTAAGCACCATGGGTATAGCCCCCAAATGAGAATATAAATAAGTAAATAAGTAAAAGAATTTTTTTTTTGTTTTTTGGGGGGGTGACAACCAGCCACACTCAGGGGTTATTCCTGGTGCTATGCTCAGAAATCACTCCTGGCAGGCTCGGGGGACCATATGGGATGCTGGAATTTAAACCACCAACCTTCTGCATGCAAGGCAAATGCTTTTACCTACCTCGGTGCTATCTCTCCGCACCCAGTAAAAGAATATTTGGCCGTGTGGTGCTGAGAATTTCTTGCTCATAGTGATTTTCCCCCAATATCGCTCATTAGCAAACTTAGAGAATTCTTTGTAATTAATTTATTTCAAAAATGTTTGCATTAGAAGATAGATTTAGTTTGAATAATTGCAGTTGGAAATGACTTAGAACAATGTTTAAAGATTATTACAAATTTTTGTTAGAGCTCCTACAGTGATTTTCAAGACTGACATTAGTCTTGAAACATAAGTGGAAAAAAATCAAACAGGGAAATATAAATATTCTATGAGATTAAATGTGATTTCAATAATAAATTTTATATATTTTGTATATAGGATAGGTTGGAATAATCACAGATGAAGCTAAAAAGATAATTGCAGCCAAGTATGAAAGGAGATCCTGCTGAAATAAACTCTCACATATCAGTGGCATGCACTTTCAATAATTTTGTAATTATGCAGAAGAGCTAAAGTCTTGCATTATATTGAACCCTAAACAATGGAAAAAATTCACAAATGAGAATCACAATAACAATCCTTTTGCTAAATAAAATAACAGCCCAATATAGTGGATATTGGTGAATAATAAATACCTTTGATCTTTATGAATATATTTAAATCTAAGGTATTATGTATATATTTAGCCACTTATATGTTTATGCAGGCATTTTACTTACATTTTTCTCTTGAATACATTAGGTTTTGTGCTAAAGCTTGCAGATATAATGACAGACTAATCTTATGACTCATTAAAGTGTATTAAATTCTCCATGCATTATAAAAACAGGCAAGTTAAACACTTATTTATTAGTTTTATTTTTTGAAGACAAATGTAAGGCAAATGATTATGGACATAGCAGGAAGAAAGCACAAAGCCACTTGAATGGTAATGAGATGAGAGAGAAAGAGGCAGAAGCAAAGTTCTGGCTGTATATGGTATGAAAATCATTCTACAGGGCCTAGAAATCAGCACAGGTGTTGGATTCCATAGCTCAGAGCCCAAGGTTCAGAGAATTCCGTGGACACTACCCATACTCTCTTGTGCTCTCTGGAAAATAGCATCAGTTGTGGCACTTATTTACTCTTAAATAAAAGGGCAGATCTAAACTGCATTTGTATTTGCCTAAAATCCTGATTGTTCATAAGATATACACTCTGCTTCATAAGATATAGTTTCTGCTTTGATTTCTTTTTGCTTGATATAATTTTGTATTTGTAGAAAAGTAGATGTGACAATAATGAAAACTCCTTGATAACCTTACTCTCAGTATCTGCTCTTATTAGGAGCTTACCATTGGCATGATGATTTCATTACAATTAATCACTCAACAAAGGGATATTATAGTGACCAGGAATTGTCAGTCAGTGCTCAGTGACCATATGTAGTGCCTGGGAATTGAACTGTTTAAGTTTGAAATGTATTATACTTATATACTAATATTTTTGTAACCAATATTATAAGATTTGCTTAATTCACCTAGGGCTATTAATAGTCATGACAAGTCAGGCCTTAAGCCTGGCAAAGAACACAGAAAAACAGACAGAACCAAGAAAAGGCTGGTCTTATTTATCTTTGCTCACATGCTTATTTATGCAATATATTATGTCCTGGTAAAAGCATTTTTGTACATTTGTGTTTATCTATGCTACACATTAAAATTGGCTTGGATGCAAGGGCATTATCTCATATGTCAATTAAGACATAAGATATTGCCTACATAGGAATGCAGAGGGATGGGAAACAGGATGTCTGTGAAAGTTAGAACTAGTATTTCACATGTCAGGTTAAGATTGTTGTATTGTCTTTGAATGATTTAATGTTTGCTGCATGGGATGTTGAATGGAACAGCTCTGAAATGCATAAGAGAGGAAAGCAATGAGCACTCAGGGTCCACAGTCATGAACTCTAATCAGAAAACTGTCAAACCCCTGGCTCCCAGGTAAAAAATATTAGTAAATAAAATTCTGATGTAACTTTCAACACAAATTGGCAGTCTCTGTCTCTCTGGTTTGGGGGCGATGGGTAACGGTAACTCTATTCTAAATGTAATAGAACCATGGTCAGATCTACGGAAGACATGTACCTTAATCCCTGAACTAGATCTCCAGTCCCAATAATGAAAGTTTTGCAGAGACTTGGACAAGAATTTTGTGAAATTTCCAGTAGTGGAAATGAATGTGACATGCTCTCCAGATTAAGTATTTGCCCTGTCTCTGAGATTTGGCTTCATTGAATGGAGAATGATCTAACAATCTGAGTGTTGAGCACTAGAGTGTTTATATTTCTGAGAATCATTTCTAGATTCTGTTGGCTGGCGAAGCAAGAGCATAGATATTATATATGTTTTACATATATTATATGATATATACACTTTTGAATATGTCTTAAAATTTATCTTTTACGTGTTTTTTGTTTTAAGTTTTTAGTCATTTAATCCTTTACTCTTAATGGATAAGTAGTGGGTGAGTAGTCTTCTGAGATTACTGGCCTATTTGTGCAATTTGGATGAGTCAATGCTCAGACCTGGGTGTGCTCTGGGTCATCAGCACCATATCTAATAGTAATTAAGGTGTCAGGAAATGCAAAATTATGCTCTTTAGTATTTGGGTTTATTTTCCATACCATGTACTATCCTTTGAAGCTGAACATTAATTGCTTCAGCAAAAAAGCTTAGAGAAATATTTTAATTGAACATTAAGTGATATTTTTATCCAGTTCCACTTCTTAAAATAAAATCCATCTGGACATGAAAAATTAAAAAGCAAATAAATCTATTACTTCCACTTCAAAATTTTGAGCTACGATTTATGTTTAAAAAATGAAGTTATACTGTTATTAAACATAGAAAATTAATAAATATTAAGTTGCAATCCTAAAAGACACGCTTTTGGATAACACGGGCTTTTCCAAATTACTACCAATGAATAAAGACAAATTACCTACACTCAGAAATATATTCATGGTACTTAAGATTTTATTTGAAAAAACACTTTAAGTTAATTTGGCAGCAATGTCAGTTGAATTAAGTGTTTCAATGAGATGATCATCCAAGTTAATATGAACTTAGAACCCAGCTATAGAGAGCTCAAATTTGAACCCTGGAATCTTAACTTAAACAATTGATTATATAAAATGCAAACAGGCTAGATAGTTAACTTGCATATGTTTTTACTAGTTTTAAAAAAATCACCAATCTCAAGGAAATAATGTCTTAGATAAAATTATTAGATATATGTTTAGTAAAACAAAAAATTTTAATATTCTTTCATCATAATATTCTTCATTTTACTATGTAATAGAATTCTAATATACCTTTAACTATGTAAAGTTGTCCCTATTATTTAAAAAGTTAATGGACATTTTAATATCACATTCTAAATTTCTCCTTTTAATCCATTAAATGATATTACATACCAATTATTAAAATCTCAACTGTATTTTATAAAGCCAAACTTTACAGTTATATTGTTGGTGGTTAAATGAGAAAATATTTTAGTTTTGATCTATTAAACTTTGAAAGAACTAAAAAGTCATTATATTTTCATGCCATGAATATTTTTAATTATCACATGATTGTCAAATAGGTTAATTGTTAGAAATTTAGATTGTGGTTATGTTTAATATTAAGAAATATCACCGCTATTTTGAAAATTAAAATAATCCTTTGACCCACTCAGATGATCATTTAAAATGCAGGCTTAGCTATCTCCTTAATTCAAATGACATTGCTGCTATTAGCTTCAAGGTAAGCTACATTTTTATTTTGACACACATAAAAATTTGAAATTGTAGAGTTTATACAATTGAAAATTCTATAGAGAGTACTTTATAAGGAGATAGGTTGAAACAAATACATATCCCTTGTGAAAGATATAGAACTCAGAATCCAAAAGACAGTTTCTCCAAAGAACCCTACCTTTATGTATATGCACATACAATTGGAAGTACTTTCATTAAGGCACACCTATTTTGACATGGTTAGCTTGCATTGGCATAGCCTTTACATAGCACTCTTTGGGAGTACTTTCAATTTGCTACATGATTTTGTGCTCACCATTTCATCAAAGTTCAAAGACGGAAAATCTAGCTTAACAAATAATTACATTAGTATTCCTCTGGACTGACATTGTATCATCCAATTAAATATTTGGGGGTGAACTCATGTGACAAGTTTAGCATGATAATCATAAAACTTTCTATCTAATGCCAATATATTGTGCTAGGAAATATCTATCTGATTTTGGCTTATGGTTATAACCTATATTTAAATATATTACATATAGTTTATTAATTTGAAATTTTAATAGTATGCAATTAATAGAATGAAGTCTAAAGATATGGAATATTATTTTACCAAATTGAGGACTTTGCATTCTATTTTTACTTTACGTTAGATATTAAAAAACTGGACAACTAATACTAAATGAACAATTTTTGAAATGCCTCTACACGATTTTTATATTTGTTTTAATTCTAACAAATTTAGACAATAAAGTCGCACAGAAGTTTTTACAAAACATGAATAGGGAAAACATAATACATTAAAATTTATTAATACAACAGTCTTAATAATTTCATATCATTATAAAGTCTTAAAATAAATTTAATGGAGATTAAAACAATCATCTCAGTATCTACCAGAAATAAAAATAGAGTGATTTAGATAAAATATTAAGAAAGGTTGTTTTATAAAAAAGTTACAGCTCTACCTTATTGCTAAATAAAATACTTTGAACCAGGAACTATGAAACATGTTTACATCACAGTTTGAAGATTTGTGATATATTTGAATGAGATGCTATGACTTATCAAAGGTCAATTTCTAGTAAAATTTCTGCTATTTAGAAATTACAGATGTTGAGAAAATATAGTTAAGGGAGAAAGCTATTTTGAATAGAATGCTATGCATGTCTTCCACTAAGTACAGAAGAGTACTGGCCACTGTTAGTGTTGTGAAAGGTAAGATTATGTGAACATTTAATTTTCAATTAACTTCATTTTTTTTTTTTTTGTTTTTGGGCCACACCTGGTGATGCTCAGGGGTTACTCCTGGCTATTTGCTCAGAAGTCGCTCCAGGCAGGCACGGGGGACCATATGGGGAACCGGGGGATCGAACCGCGGTACATCCTAGCTTAGCCCAGGCAAGGCAGGCATCTTACCTGCAGCGCCACCGCCCGGCCCCAACTTCATTTTTTTCTAAAAGAAAGATTACAGAATGCTACATGTAGGAACTTGTCAAAGTCTGTACATCACAACTTGTATTAGTAAAAATTGCTGCCTCTGTTTTCTAAAACTACTCTCTATCTTTATTTCTGTCTCTTTTTCTATGATAAATTAATACATCTAGTCTCATTTTTAATTTCTCAGTCTTATAATTCCTGATAATTTTCCCCCAACTCATTCTCTTCTTCCTTCCACAAGTAGCAAATATTTCTAACAGAAACTATCTATAATTCTAGTACTTTATTTGAATTTGTTCAATGTACTTTTACTATAAATCAACATTTTATATCTAGTTTACTCTTTTTGTAAAGCATTTTCTCAGTAGGTCTAAGATAATATTTTCCTAAAACTTTTGTAGCAGATCATCATTTCCCTTCTGGTGTATAAACAAATTTCTAACTTATTTCAAAATATATTTTTTACTTTTCATTTCCAATTATGTTTCCATGACCTAACATTTTTAGAGATATTTCTGATGAGAAAAATCACAAGTGATATTATTTTACTCAGAAACATCAAAAGAAACTGCAATAAACTGTTTTCATTTGAATGAGAATTGAAGAAAGAAAGGAAGAAAATCTCTTCATCCCAAGATTAACTCAATTCTGAATACCTACTTTGTGGGGAATTGGGATGAACACACAAACATATTTTTAAAATGTTCTCTGAGATACCCTTAAATGTCAGAATCAGCTGCATCATAAAATCAGGGAAAGGATAAAATGGCAGCAAAGAATTCTTCACCAGCACTGTAAGAGAACAAAGAAGATAACCCAAGTGGGCTCGCAGAAAGTCTGTATTTATAATGGCTTCTATTAAGTTCAAATGTTGTGGTTTACTTCACATGGAAAGCCACATTTTATTTTGCAATGAGTTCAAGGTAGTCAACCTATAATGTTCTGAGAAAAAAAAGTTTCTTCCTTTGTTGAAAGGAAGAAAAGGAATGAAGGGAGGGAGATAGATGTGAAAGTTGTCCAATATTTTATGATATAAAAATCCTTATCTTAATTGCCATGATCCATGAACTTGACCACGTTCAGAGGGTATGATTTTTTACTTTCATTTTTCAAACTGTGTTTTTGCTATACGAAGTGACATGTATTTTTGTTATAATTGATATTTTCTTGTAGAGACTGTGAACCTTGGCTATCCATCAGTCTCTCTGTGTGTGTGTGAGTGTGTGTGTGTGTGTGTTTGAGTGTGTGTGTGTGTGTGTGTGTGTGAATGGAAATTTTATTCTTGCAGTTTATCAAGAAAAATATTTAGGTCACTGCATGGCATCTGTTTTATGATCCAAGTCTTGTTAAAAATCCCATCAAAATAAATGCAAATTTCAACATTTTAGTTTGTTCCATTCCTAACTCCAGTCTGTCCAAATCCATTACCCTGCTTATGAGTTATTACAATCATCTCTAACCGAAATTTTATTTCTGACCACTAAACTTCCATTCCTCAAAGCAGTAATTGTGACTGTACATTATCATTAAAATTATGAACTGGAGAGGAGTATGTTGGACTAAATCATACTTTAAATGCAGAGGTGCAGGGGTACTAGATTCAACCCTAGTCTCCATTATGATGATCTTCATTACATTGCTTAGAATTTTTAAGAGCTGACTCGAGTTCCCAGGCCCCACTGAATCTGGCCTCCAAACCAAAAAATGTATTAATAAACGATAAATGAAATATTGTCTGGCTTGGCTCTGATTGCTCTCCTGCCTTTTGTATCTAGGAAAGTTAAACCACTCTTCATAGTATCCAGGTCATTCTTTCTGCTTTAACACCCAGATAAGAAGCATGGTTATTTTCATGACTTACTGATTTCTAATCAGGTATTGTCCATTAGGAAATGTTCTTCAAACACTGTTCTCTACCAAGTTCCTGGCACCTATCTCTTTCTCCTTTATTTGCCTGACTTCTCTCCAAAGCTTTTAAAGAAAACACATATGCATTTCAGTTATCTATAAAGGAACCTAAACACTTTACCTATGGGAAGAAATTTAATCTTTATTTTATGTCATGACAGGAGAATTTATCTCCATTGTAAACTTGAGGGTGATGGTCAGAATTTTGCTTCTTTAGTTTACTTTATTCACAATAACTATGATATGGAAACAGTCATATGCTGAAGAACATAGGACTGTATAAAAATGGGGCTGTATTCATACAATGGTATATCAATGAGAATAATAAAATATGAGACAACAAAATCTTAGAACAAATATGGAACTGTAGGGTTTCATGCTGAATGAATGCAGTTTGAAGTAGAAGGACACATACACAATAATCCTCTCCAATATGGGATAAAAAGGAGGTAACATAGACAAATAAGGTAAAAAGTAAGGTAACATTGACAAAGATCACAGCACCTAAGAGTCTACAGATCTCAGCTTACCTGGAGGGTTAAGGAATGGGAGGACCCCTTTGGACATTGTTCGCAGGATATGGACATTTTGATGGTAGATTTGATGTTGGAGACCATGGATATATGGAACTCCAACATTAACAGTATTATAAATGTTAGCATATCAATTAAAATGGGGGACAATTGAATTAGATGCAGTTTACAAGACTATAAAAGGGAGTATCTGAGAGTCTAATTTGTAATGTGTCTGGTGG
>PVKC010017807.1:0-19953 GCA_004027635.1 Crocidura indochinensis
AAAAAAATAGGAATATGAGCTTCCCACCATGTCAAACTCAAACCCAGACCCAAGAGATTCTATCTTTGTTAAGATGAAATATTGAGTTCAATTAGGTGGCACAGTAAAGATGTCATTGAAGAGGAAAATAACTTAGAATGAAGTGTGAATAACTAAAATACTGGTAGTAAAAGTGAATGAAACTCAAATGTAAGAAGGACGATTAACCTTGAACAAAAGGGATTCTCCACTCCACTGTGAGAAGAAAGAAAAGTAGAAATAAGTCTGAAAATGCTATGTTCAAGTATAGGAAAGTATCAAATATAAAAATGTTTAGCATATTTTTCTCATCCTCTTTATCTCCTTCCTCAGTTCAAAGTAGAAAACATTTTTGATCATTGAAATAAAGTCATAACATAGAATTTTCAAAGTAAATCTATATACATACATAAATGTATATACATATATGTAAAAACATACATATTTATGCATATCACATAATATACATAGATTACATGAAAACAAAGTGAGAAAAGTGTTAGGAAAGCAGAAATTTTAAGGACATCCCAGGGACACAGACTGGTTTTAAGTGCCTACAAGTCACCATAATGAGAACTTTCAAACCTCAGAGATCTAGGCAGTGAGAAATCTGGTCATTAGATTGATGTCAAGTTAGATATTTTTGAGCAGAATGATCTGGAGGTATATTGGAGAAGGAGCAATACCTCTTTTAACTGAATATTCAAACCTCTCCCCAAAAAATAGTTGCCCCACTTTACATAAAGGGTATGTAAATAGAAGATAACTAACATTCATGGAGGCTTGCCCTATCTCACAGCAAAACTCCACCTGCTGAAATGAGAAAAAGTAACTGGATCTTGGGGATTAGAGCTGCTACTCTTTCTATTGCCGAATTTATCTCTCATGAACCAGATGTTACTTATTTTCCTTTGTCACTTTTTTAAATATATATATTTCTATTTGGGGGATGGGAGAGATGGAGATGCTCAGTGGCTATTCCTGTATCTCTGCTCAGGACTGAGCACCTGTACTTAAGGATAGTCTAAATGTTTTGTCCCATTCTTATTCTAGGACACTTATGTTCCCAGGTTATGTGCACAAAACATTTTAGCCCCTAGAAGTAAAGTGCTCATTTTGAGGACATATAAATGGTGCATCAAATTGCTCAGAACAATTTTCACACAGTTGTATATATGATCATTAAACCCCATTTCCCTTTGTTCCAACTGATTTTCTTTTGCCTCAGCATCAGATGCTGTGTACTGAGAAATGAGAAATAATAGGTAGTGAGGCTTTACAGCAAAAGATTTAAACCAGGATCACATACTCATTGAAGCACAGATATCATTTTCTGATTCATTGGTGGCTATTTTACTACTGAACTAAAGTGACTTTCAACACAATACCAAGAAGGCAAAGTATTATTTTGTGATTAGGCATGCACTTATAGCATAGGAATTGACATTGTTTTAACAAGGATGCTTTAACACCCATTCTTTAGATGGGAGACTCAACAAAAACAGATAGTAGCTCCTAGGCTTTTATAGTTGAAGCTCTCAGTAAAATCCTTAGCAGTGTTCTGCATCCAGAAAGTCCAAGTTCTGCATCCAGAAAGTCTGCTCCAAATATTCATAAATGTGGGATGTGGAACTTTGAAGGCAGGGTTCTACATAAATCAATAATTTTTAAAGGAAATTTACTAGCTCCTATCAGAGTCTCCATAAGGTCTTTCTCCAGAAGTCCATGAAAAATGAGATTAAACGTGGTGCCCATCTGAAATACTGAGAATTCATCTGTCTGCCAGGTCATCTCTTATTAGTTTCTCTTTCCCCATTTTGCAAAGAACTTTTCAGAGATTCTGGTAATATTGTTCCATATGTTATAGTCAGGGTATGAAGACAGAGAAGGAAGGCAGTCCTCCAAAGAGGCTTGAAGATGCCCAGAGCATGCAAAGCATGTAGTTCTGTTTAGTTCTTCGTTCACTCTCAAGAGGTTCAAGTTTAAACAAAATTAATCTTGACTTAGTCCAGACATAAATGCCGAATATGGAAAGGTACAATAAGTTTGTACCAAAGGACTTTAGATATTCTTACATAAATGCATTCATTGAGAGAACATACTGTCAAATGTACATTTTAACAGATTGTAACTCATCCAACAGTTTTATTGAAATCACCTTTTGGGTGATTCGGTTGTTTTTCCTTATATGCTTATTTATAGACAGTGAAGAAACAGTTTGTACCAACATTCTGCTTAAAATTTTAGTGTTGCCAATAATGTTAATGTATATATTGCCTTCCTGTAACATAACAAGATCAAATCATTATTTTTCATAATCATAGAAGTTACAATGAGACAACTATGGAACATAAGTATTTGAATAACTCTATCCCATGTTATTATTGCATTAAAAATTCCATACGATCTGGGTCAAAAACAAAGCAGGTAGAGTTATCTTGCACAAGTTTAACCTGGCTTCAATCTCTGATCTTCAGAGACCCCAGATGGTCTTCTGTAAAAGCACTCCATGCAATCGATGTATTTCCAGTCCCAGGTGAGCGGGTCTGCAGCACAGTAGCTGAATGAAATAATTCAAGCCAGACCGAGGGTGAATCACGTGTAGTCTGGCAATATTCTACCTCAGATCAAAAGCAAGCTGTATGCAATAAATGTTTTTGTTGAGTATAGAGACTACCCCAAAGTGGGGGAGTAATGACAGATAGCTCAGGTATCCTGAACCAGTAATACTTAGGTTTACATATAAGACAATTTCTATTTTGTGGTAAAACAAAGTTGTAAACAAATAGATACAAAGGAACCCTGGATGATCTTTATTTTGAGTGAAAACAAGTTGAAACAAACAGATACAAATAAACCAGGGATTGGGGTGAGAGCAATAGCGCAATGGTAGTGTGTTTGCCTTGCACAAGGCCAAGGCCAAATAAACCTAGGTTTGAAACCTGGCTTCCCATTCAATCTGCAAAGCCTTCCAGGAGTGACTTCTGAGAGCAGAGCTAGAAGTAAGCCCCGAGTACTGCCACCCCCCCAAAATAAATAAATAATAAATAAAAAGAAACAAGGATGATCTTTGTTTTGGGTAAAACAAGGTATAATATAACAATACCCCCTTTTTTGTTCAAAAAATTGAGAGGAGTACATAAGTTGTATTCTATTGCTTTTTGTAAGAGAAGGAATCCATTCAAATCTTATAAAAGTAGTTGTTATTTTGTATAGGCACGGTAAAAAAAAAATAATGGGAAAAAAAAAAACTTTTAGCATCAAACAAGATGGTGAGGATATTTTAAGCCAGTTACTATTGTAGTTAATTCCTAACAATAACTGCTAGTGAAAACAGTTCTCTGAACATAAACATCAGAACCTTTCTGAAGTTATACTAAATTTGAATATAAATTCCTAAACATTCTTACACTGAGCACTGCAAGTAAAGAACATTCAAATTCCTTTTCACAGACTTCATAGACTAAACAAAATTATTAGAACATTTCTGCAGATATGCATAATTTGAAAATAAGTCTGCTAAAACATTATTATAATGAGCACTGTAGTATATTATCCAAGTTCTTTCCATAGGCTTCTGTGGACAAAAACACTTTTGCAGACATACTTAATTAGAACATTCTTGCACCTACTTAACTTGAGAATGATTTGCTAAATGACATACACATCCAAACATCATAGTAATTGGGAATCACTCACTAGGATAGCTTAGAACCATTAAAACTCTAGCAACATTATGCATTTCCACAGAACTATGCAAACTAATATTAACCAACTAGAGTTGGATACATAATTATCTGTTTGCAGAGAGGCATAGAACAAAAAATTAGCTATTAAGAGCTATAAAGGTATAACACACAGTTTAATCAGCAATATAGTGACCTTCACAAATAGGGTCAAGAAGGACGTTAATTTTTGGAGGTGACTCAGGTGCAGAAGGTTCTGAAACCAGCCTCTCTTCGGTTGGACTTTGGCTGGGCTTGGTTTCTTCAATACCACCTCCTGTGGTAGGTTGCTGAAGTCATCAGGGATAGAAAGACCTTCAATACACGTGTCATAATCTGGGTTGGGGATCCACTCATCTCCCTGCTGATGGTCCCTCTCTCTTTTTTTTTTTTTTTTTTGGTTTTCGGGCCGCACCGGGTGACACTCAGGGGTTACTCCTGGCTATTCGCTCAGAAGTCGCTCCTGGCAGGCACGGGGGACCATATGGGGAACCGGGGGATCGAACCGCGGTCCGTCCTAGGTTAGCACAGGCACCTTACCTCCAGCGCCACCGCCTGGCCCCCCCTCTCTTTTTTTATTGTAAGAATTTATCCAAGAGACAAAATTGATTAACATCTTGAGGTGAACTAGCATAACATAATATGGTAATATAACACATAACATATAATATAATTAATATAATATAATAATACATGTAAGTCAAAGAACATTTCTGATTAAAACACAATCTTTTTCATAATGACTTACGTATCTTTCACAGTAGTATTTTAGGTACATATCAACATTGAATCAAGGGGATTCCCATCACCAAATATGTCCTCCCCCCATCCCAGTTCCCTTTCTGCAACCCATATCCCCCACCATCATCCACCTACCCCCAGGCTGCTAGAGTAGGTGGTCCCCTCTTTGTCTACCTTACTATTAGTGATCATATATCTGTTTGGTTTGGTTACCCTCCCTTGTTTACCCCTCTATTTAAGAGGCGGAGCTAGATAAATTGAGTTATGTGGTTTTGTTTGAAGAAAAGAAAAGCAATAGATTAGGATACAAAATAAGAAAAGAAAAAGAGAAAAAAGAAAAAAAGTCAAATACGCTGAAAATGGGTGGAGTTCTTCTAGTGGCTTTCAACCTCAGTTTGAGAGAGGATGTGAAAAAGGTAATTGAAACACCACAACAGTACAGAGAGAAATATCAAATTAAATATCAAGTGAGCACTACAGCAATAAAGACAAGCACCACTCAATAGTCCCGGTTCTGAAATCAAATGATGCTGGAGTGCAAAAAGAGAGAGATAAGATAAAATAAAATAAAATAATATTGGAGACATCAACTGCAATCCAAAATAAGGACGTCAAAAAAAATCGATCAATCAAAAAATAAATATGTGGAAAAATGATTGTTTTGTGCTTTTTTTGTTGTTTTGTTTTCCTTTTCTTTTTCCCCCTGCATAGGCACAGTAACTATTGGGGATATTGTAGAGGGATTTCCCTTGGCCTAGGAGATACAAGGTTTCTCCATCCCTGAAGTATACTGTCATGGGATTAACTATAGACTCCTTGTATGATCATTTACTCTCCCCTTGGTGCTTTCCTGGTGTATGGAAGACTTCTGCTTTGTCTTGGATGGTAACATCAGATCTCTGTATCTAGAGATCTTGGTGACTGTGCAGCTCAAGTAATGGAGTTTATGGTGAAGTCTTTCTTTGTGGTTCTAGCAGCTGTGCTTCCTCAGTGGCGTTTTAATCCATCTTCTGTAGTTGGTGGTCTTGGTCATTATGTTGCTCCTAGGATGGACACTGGGATAAGGTCTTTCGTTGTGTTTCCGGAAGATCTGTCTGTCTCAGTCAGACCTCTGGAATTGGAGATCTTGTCTGTTGAACAAATCGTAGACCAAAAGCTAGGCTAGAGCTTTTTGTTGCTGTTGTTGTTCTTGTTGGTCCCTGGATGTGTTCTGTACAGTTCTGGTTGTAACAACCAGTCATCTGTATATAGCGATCTTGGCTTTTGCACAGATCCCTCTCTAATGGAGCTCTCTGGCTTCTACCCCATTAGCAATCTGATATGCTGCTGCAGGTTAGGGGGTTGAGGACCATGCACAAAGCACCTTTGGTAGAAGAAAGGCAGTGGGCATCAGCATCTGGAATGCTGTCCAGAGTCTTCAGTTCTCATCACTGTCTGTTTCTGTCCACCTGAGGGGACCCTCAGGAGTAAAGAAAATAGAAATCATCTACCTGGGGGTTGTATTCTGACGACTGACAGCCATACTGCAGGAGAAGGTAACTCGCTATATTCTTTTTATTTTGATTAA
This sequence comes from Crocidura indochinensis, assembly GCA_004027635.1. Classification (NCBI taxonomy): domain Eukaryota; kingdom Metazoa; phylum Chordata; class Mammalia; order Eulipotyphla; family Soricidae; genus Crocidura; species Crocidura indochinensis. Next base: position 6,052 of record PVKC010017807.1, read on the forward strand.
CCCAGGACAGAGTTTTATGAAAATCTTTGTTACAAAGATCCTTTCACTTAGTAGATGGATAATACCTAGTGGAACCCTTATGATCTGTAGTTGCCATTTTTCTCATTACTATACTAAAAACACATTCTTGGTTATGTTTATTCACCATTTTCTCTTCATTTAATATGTCTATTATATGTAACTGAACTACACATACTCACATTTCTCCCTCAAATACATGCATAAATTTTTCTGCAATGTTATATGTAATAATGTATATGTTTATGTAAGCTAGTGTTTAATTCTGTCAGGCATGAAACCAAACCTCCACCTCCCTCCTTGAAGCACATTCTACAACAAGACCCACCTAGGCAGGAAGAGTTTCTAGATAGGTCTTCTGCCTTCAATTCACCTACCTCTGGAATTGGTATTAATTTCTCAATAAATGCTGTGGTCTCAGCTGGTGGAAAGGTCTCTGGGCAAGTGTTTAACCCTCATCAGCCTGTTTTATATGATTTCTTGTTCAGTGCCTGTTCCAGACCTGCTTCCCTGGAGTGGGATTGCATTGTATGGAGTCTTTACAATGTATAATATGTGTTTTTATAAGGAATTTTCATTTATATGTGGTTATGGCATTTTTGAAGTTATATATTCATCTGTGAAAATGACACCGTATCTCTAAGGAAAGATAAGCCTAAATGTCTTCAGAAAGAAATGTCTTTTCAAGTCAAATATAAAACAGCTCACTCAAAAATGATACATCTTGTTTACTGTGTAAAATACACTTTGATATGAGAAAACTTTTTTTTTTTTTTGCTTTTTGGGCCACACCCAGTGACACTCAGAAATCGCTCCTGGCTATGCGCTCAGAAATTGCTCCTGGCTTGGAGGACCATAATGGACCTTGGGGCATCGATCTGCTATCTGTCCTAGGTTAGTGAGTGCAAGGCAAATGCCCTATCACTTGTACCACCTCTCTGGCCCCAAGAAAACATTTTAATGATGAGATGGTTTCTAAATAAGTCAAATACATGGAATCTAAAATTAGTCAATTATTGTAGGCTCTGAGCCAATTAAGGTGAACTATCTTTTTCTGTCAAGCTTAAGAGTGAGTGTGGGGGTGGGGGGGATCTTATTTGCATTACTTCAAGAATTTCAAATGAAAATGGAGGTGTTAGAGGAGGTGTGAGTGAAAGACTAGCAAGAAGTGGAGCAAGCAGGGAGGCTATTACTGAAAGTAACAACTAAAGTAACAGCATGTTCCTCAATGCTTTGTTACCCTGATAGGCAGCTTCTTCTGCCACTACATTTTAGAAGCTAACCATGTCAGCCAGAAAATTGAGGGTGCAAGTATCTCAGAGAGTTTAAGAATTCTGCTGACTGCAGAAAAGTAGTGAATATCACACAAAAGTTTTTTTCTAGTTTGTACCTTCTAGGTTTCCTTAGTCACAAAGTGCAATACTTTTTAAAAGTGTTTTTAAACTGATCTAAAATAGATCAGTCACCTTTTCTGTAAAAAAAAAAATGGTTATTTCACACCTAATAAAAGTCACTTATTCATTTTAAAACTGCTTTCATAGAAAATCTTGACAGTAAGACAATGATGTCCTAGTGAAAGGAATTCTCCATTTCCCCCATGCTGATTGCTCATTGGTCCAATACACATTTCATTCCCAAGCATTGCCCTATTACACTTTTCATCCCCAAAGGTCTGATGCATATTCTTCCCAGTCAGGGTCATAGAATTCTGCCCTACCAAGAAGGATAAGATAATCTGCAAAGATAAGAAAAATAGCCAAACCCAAAGATCTCAGACCAGCCAGAACACTCTGTAGCATATTTGCATTCTTTATAAAGGAAAGGAAAGAGCCTTTTAAAGCCTTTGCAAAGACTCAGTTTTCCTATAAGCTGTCTCCAAACAAAATGAGCCATATTAACTTAGCCCTATATTAATATACTAGTCCTATACTTATATACTGTTACGGAGTTAGTTCCTTTTCATTCTTTATTTTCCAGTAAACTTTTCTACATTCTAACTATGAGTCTGAGCACCATTTTACTACTCAATATTTTTATTTTTGAAAATAAAGATGAAGCTGAATATTGTGGACAACCACAGAGACCCACCGTCATTGTTCCTGTATCAATAATGTTTTGAAGATAAAAAATAATAGATTTTTCTTTAAGAATTCCTTTATGATCACTATTTCTACATGAACTTTGGTTTGTAGTTACTTTATTTAAAACTACAAGCAAAGTCTTAAGTAAAATTTTAAATACTATGTTATCTATATGAAGCAATTTAATTTGCTAAAGTGGTTATTCCTTTAATCATAACATTATTTGATTTATAATTCTATAAAACCAAGAACTCAAGCTGGCCTTACAGATGGTGAGTCTGTGGGGTTTTTAAAATGTATTTTATTTAAACTATGGTTACAAGTTTGTTCATAATGCAGGGTTTTGGGTTTTTTTTTTTTGATATAAAGTTATTCTTTTTCTTTTTCTTTTTTTTTTTTGGTTTTGGGGTCACACTCAGTGATGCTCAGGAGTTACTCCTGGTTATGTACTCAGAAATCGCTCCTGGCTTGGTGGGCCATATAGAACGACAAGGAATCGAACTGCAGTCCATCCTAGGTCAGCCGCATGCAAGGCAAATGCCCTACTGCTAGTGCCACCACTCTGTCCCTAAAGTTATTCTTAATTTATGAGTTTAATTATGAGTTTAAGTCATACAAAGTAGAACACCATTCACCAGTATACATTCCCCACCACCAATGTCCCAGTTTCCCCCTCACTCTCCCTTCTGGGACAGACATATTTTCTTCTTTCCTGATCCATTTTGCCACTCTAAGTCTTTTAATCGGTGAATTTAACCACTGATTTTGAGAGAGATTATTGTCATGAATTCGTGCATTCTTTCTGTAGAAGTTGGGTATGTTTATAGGATTGGTCATGCCTTGTATACCACCTCAGTTCTTTTAAGGCTGGTTTTGATTCTGTAACGTTTCTGAGCTTTTGTTTATCCAAGAAGTTGTGTATCCTTCCTTCAAACCTGAATGAAAGGCTAGCTAGGTGAGGTATTTATGGGGAGGAGTTCATTTCATTGATTGATTTTTTTTATTGATTAGTTGATTGATAGGCTTCATTGAGTTTTTTTTTTTTTGGTATCCCACCATTGCCTTCAAGCCTAAAGTATTGCTTGTGATAATTTTTCTATAAATCTTTAGGATGCTTCTTTGTATGTAATTTTCTTTTTTTGTCTTGCTTCTATCAGTGTTCTACCTCTATCTATGATTCTCAGCATTATGACTTGGATATGATTTGGTGTACTTTTATTTGGGTCTCTTTTAGCTGATATACTTTGGAAATCCAAGATGCAGGTACATACACTCTTCCTCTCTGGAAACTTCTTAGCAGTGATGACTTTGACTGTTGAATCTTCATAGGGATTTTCTTCCTCATTCTCTGGGACCCAAATGATTCTTCAGTTATTTCTCTTATATTTATCCCAAAGGTCTATTGCCATTTGGTTTCATATTTTGAGGATCTTTTCCGTAGTTTGTTAATTTTAAGGCTCTTTTCAAACTTCTGCTGTTGGGTGAAAGTATCTTGGAGGGGATTGGTTTTCCAATTTCTTGGTGCTTCTTGAATGGCAGGGGTTAACTTTGAAATGAAACATTCAGGGTTAGATTGTGTATGGAGCATTTTAGGATAAACAAAGTTTTCATGACTAGCATACTAAGCAATATGGTAGGAACACTATAGTCAACCTTATGTAGTATCATCCACTGTGGCTTGTGCATTGAAGTTTCTTTCCTAAACAAAAAGCTGACAGCATAAGCATTATGATATAATAGTACCATACCTTGGGTTGAAAATAAAATAAGGATAGAATGAATATAGAAAAAGGGAAAAAAAGGAAAGGGATAATAATAATTTGCAAATACATACTCAATGAGTGGGTCCTATAACATATGTCTGTGGTGTGCAGTTGTCTATTTCAGTGGTCTCAATGGTCATAAGTTTCCAGTCATAGAAGACATAATCAGATGGAAATGGGTAAATTAAAGTATTTTATCAAGACATTGTCATAATGTGCACTGAACATGGAACCTAATATGATGGAGCACCTAATTGCAAAATTAGGGTGTCTACCCTATATTTTCAAGAACCTCTGTGGACAAAGAAGTTGAATAGTTATTTTATACACAGTAAAACTAAGGCCTTAAAACATACTGCTAGTGGGAATCACTGGCTTCCAATCATGTTCTGCTCCTGATTCTGTGGATAAAGATATTAGAACATTATTGTAGGCCTTTGTTGGGGTTGAATCGACACCTGTTCGATCTAAACTGCTATTTCCATTGTTGCAGGTTTCTTTATGGTATAAAAGAGAGTAAAGGCTTTGCATTTCTCCTCTTGTGCTTGATTTCATGACTTCTCCTCATTATAACCTGGTATCAACGGTTTTCAGAGTACCTACCATTTAGACCATTGTGTTTCTTCAGGGGTTTATTCCAGCTGCACATATTAGTGATATCATTCTGTATTTATCTTTATTCTGGTTACATCATTTGACACAATATTTTCTAGTCTCATCCATGTTGCTGCAAATTTCATTATTGTACCATTTTTTTTACTGATATGTAGTATTCCATTGTGTTCATGTAGCACATCTTCATCTGTTGATGAACTTCTAGGTTGATTCCAAATCTTGGCTATTGTTCTGAGTGCTACAATGAATAGTAGTGTGCATACATATTTTTGGATGAATGTCTTTCTATCTTGGAGATAGTACTCAGGAGCATGATTGCTGGGTCACATAATAGATAAAATTTGAGTTTACTGAGAACCCTTCATACTGTTTTCCAAAGGGCAACCACCATTTTTATTATTTTATTTGTATCCTCTAGCTAGAGGCTACCATTTTTTTATAGAAACATGGGACAGGAAGTACTTTGTTTTGCCTCATATTTCTGTGTCTTTTTACAGATTGAAAAAAGAAAATAAGTGGATGGGGCACAGGATCTAAGAGGTCCCAGGAGCATTGTTGGAAAAAAAATAGGCTAGAACTAAATAGTCAAGCAAAAGTCAACAACAATAGAATCAAGAGACCCAAACTATAACAATCTAAACTTAAAATGAACCTGTTATACTAGTAGTCCAGGAGGCCAAAGTTGCAGGTATGAGGAGTATGCTGGGAACTTTGGTGGAAGGAAGTCAACACTGGCAGTGGGGGTGGCCCTAATTCACTGACACTATATGCCTAAAATACAACTATAAATGATTTGTAATTCACAATGGTCTTAAAAAGAAAGAAATTGCCTTATGAGTATATAAATTCCAGATCATTACTTCAGTCAGCAATATAGTCTTGTGGTGTCTGAGAAAATGGTTCACAGCAGTCATAGATTTGGAAATGTCTTAGAGCTGAGGATTTCTCAAAAACCGAAAACCAGTCACAAGCAACTATCTCATGGTGAAGTGGCAAAAAAGGCAATTGCTGAAAATGTATCAGCAATAGTGATGTGCCTGCTGAGAATAACTCAAGCATCATCAACCAGACTGACAAAATAAAATGGGGATAAAAAAATCAAACAAGCAAAAAATCTGTGGAGTCCCTCTAGAGACTATAAATATTAATTTGAGAGAAGAAAGGTAAAAAGGAAGAGAAACACTTCAACAATACAAAAAGAAAAATTAAACAAAAATCAAAACAACGCACCACAGTAATAAAGACAAACACCACACACTAACCACAGTCCCGAAATAAAAACAAAATAAAGCGCAAAAAATGAAAACAACAACAACAATAACAACCCCCCCCCAAAATTATTTTGTGCTGCCTTTTTTCTGCATAGGCACAGTAAACATTGGGAAAACTAGAAAGGGAATTCCCTTGGCCTAATAGATACAGGGTTTCTCTGCCCTTGAAGTATACTGTCATGGGAATAACTACTGACTCCGTACATGTTCATTTACTCTCCCCTAGGTCCTTTTGTGGTGTATGGAAAGCTTCTGTTCCATCATAAATGATAAAATCAGACCTCTGTATCTAGAGATTTTGGTATCTGAATAGGTCAAAGAATGGAGCTTACGATGAAGTCTTTCTTTACAGTTCTAGAAGTGTATAATAGTGTTCCATCACTATTATTTTAATCAGTCTTCTGTAGTTGGTGGTCTTGGTTTTTGCGCTGATCCTAGGATGAAACCTAGGATAGTATCTTTCATTATGTTTCCAGAAGACCTGCTCAGTTGCAGTTGTCTCAGTCAGACCTCTGGAGTTAGAGATCTTGTTAATTGTACAGATCGTAGACCAAAGCTAGACTAGGGCTTTATTCATTAGTACCAAGATAAGTTCTGCCCAGTCATTGTTATTACCATCAGTCTTCTGAAGGTAGTGATCTGGCTTTTGCACAGATCAGAGGATGGCAAGTCTTCTGACTTCATCCAATCATTAGATGGTGAGGTAAGACAACCTGCTCTTAGCTCAAGATGTTGCCATTTTCTCATTGTCAGGATATAATATCAAAACTGGCACATGTTTGGTGCTAGAGCAATATTAAGAATGTCCCAGAGGGAGTTTGATTCCTGGAGCTGTTGCAGAGAACTGTGTAGGTTCTATTCTGTTGTGTGTTCTTAACTATTGATGCCAATCCCAAATACAGATCCTGACACCATACTTGATACTCTGTGAACTAAACTTTTATTGACACACAAAAGGTATGTGATTAGAGGTTATTCAATTCTTATATATATTCTACAGCTATCTAAAATTGCCCAAAATATTTTATGTCAGAATTAAATAAAGGAGACTAGAGAGATAGTAGAGAGGGTAAGGTGCTTGACTTTCACATAGCAACCTGTGTTCAATACCGGTATTATAGATGAACTGTCTCCTGATCACCACCAGATGTGATCTGAGACCTAGGAGTAAGCCTGGAGCATTGATGTTTTTCAGGGGACCATATGAGATATCAGTGATCAAACCTGAGTTGGCTGCATGCAAAACAACCATCATAATCATTGTGCTATAGATTCAGACCATGGACTCTACCCAGACTTTTTTATATGTTACTTTGACCTCACAAAAAAAGAATTTATGCAGCAAATAATAAAGCAAAAACCGCTTGGTTGAGTTATGTGGAGAGAGATAAGGAAAGAGACAAAGAAAAAAGAAACAAAGAGAAAGAGAAATAAAAAATGAGAGAGCAAAAGGAAGAGACAGAGAGAGTACAGAGAACGAAAGAGAGGAGAAAGAGAGAGAACACTGGCTTCTCCAGAGGCAGAGATAACTGAGAATACACATCTCAGGGAGATGTGGGGAGATTTGTGTAGGCAACATGAGTCTAACAACATGGGGGTGAGCACACGCAGCCTAACCATGTGTGCCCTTCTTTTGTCCAAATTATTTATTATATACTTTTCCAAATTGCTCCTATGTGAAACTTTCTATTTAGTTAAGAGTCCTTTGCAATAGTATTTTCAAGAAGAGTTGAAAAAATTTTATGCCCTTGTCCATATTCTCATCACAACAATTTTTTTCCTGCTGGAACTTCTTTCAAAAGGAAGTTCAACCTTCTCTTGATAGATGCTGGTGCCCAAGTTACTCTTATCAGACCTCAGTTCAGATGTCTATAAATTGGGTCTGGAAATAACTCATTTAGCAGCTTCCAGGCTAATGACAGAGAATGTTTATAGATTACTAAAATCTATGGTTTTCTAACATTCCAGGAATCCATTGCCAATCTCCCTTCCCACAACAATCGGCTTTGGTCCCTTTTAGAATGTTTTAAAATGTATTTTGATATTTATTTGTATGATATTTCAGAAATTCATAACATTAACAACAAGAAAAATAAATACATTTAATCTTTAAATCAGTAAAAATAACTTATATGGGGCAAAGTCATAGCACAATGGTAAGGCACTTGCCTTGCAGGCATCTGACCCATGGCTGACCTACATTTTGTCCCCAGCATCCCAGATGGTTCCCCAAACTAGGAGCGATTTCTGAGTGCATAGCCAGAAATAACCCCTGAGTGTCACCGGGTGTGGCCCCAAAGCAATAAAATCCTTGTAAATAAAGCAAAACCTTAAAAGTTTTATCTCATTGCATGTCCAGTATTTATTATTACTTCTTAATTTAAACTTCTAATAATCCACCTTTAAGATGTGTAGTAGTAGGGATTTACTTTAGACTGATACTCTCTTTGACTAAGGTTAATAATCACGTTTTGACATAAAAGTTTTCTTACTAGAAAATTGGTTTTATTATGGTATGAATATAGAAGGCATTGATTTGTGACATTATGTTCTGCTGCACTATATTAGCAGAAAATTGAAAGCAATATACAGTTCATATTCTTCACAAAGATCTGTGAATTACTTTGAAAGTTGAAAAGACAGAATTTGACTTTTGGATGTGAAAATTACTATTATTTTCAAATGATTCCCAAATAAGAGTGGTTGTTTAGCTTATCAATCCATAAAAATCCACAAACATTCATATTTTATTGTTTCTAAGATAGCTAAGAGACTCAAGGGTTTCTGAAAAAAGTGAACCCAGATTTCCACTTTTGATTTACAAAGGTGAAAATACCCTTCCCCAATGACTATCTTTTCCTCAAAAACACCTAACTTAAAACACTTCTGATTGTTTTGAGGGCTTAAGGAAGTCAGTGTTTTATTTTCATTGAGATAAACTGAAACCAAAGCTATCCTAGTGCTGTACTTTAGTACAGCAGGTAGGGTATTTCCTTGCCTGGGGCCCATCTGGATGTGATACCTTCATCCCACGTGATCTCCAAGCATTGCCATTTATTATCCCTGATATCAGAGCCAGGAGTAACTCCTGAGCATTGTTGGGTATGACTGCAAAACAAACAAACAAAAAAATAAAGTCATCATTACTTGGAATTGAGGCATAAAAGTAACAAAATCTTTTCAGATATTTATCACCAAAATTTAATAATGTTAATTTAAAGAGTTATGTGGCATCCTCATATTTATTTTGCTATTAACAATTGTCAAAAATGAAAGCAACCTAAGTAGTTAGTAGTGGATGCTTGGATAAAGAAATTGTGGCATATAAAAACACAAAGTTATATTACTTTGTTACTGAAAAAGAAAAGGTAAATCCTAGGGGCAAGAATGTGGTTCAAATGGTAAAGCACATACATGCCATGCATGTAGAAAACCTTAAGTTTGTGCCATAGCATTGCATGACCCTCTTCAGATCTTCAAGAAGAAACTCTGTGGCCTCTGAGCAGTGTGGAGTAGTCCCTCAAAATTTAAAAAAAAGGGAATTCTGACACTTCCATGAGTAGAATCAGAGGTAATTATGATAAATTAAATAAGCAGAAATTTAAATACTACAGACTTAAAATCAGAATTGGTAAATAAGCAGAGTATTATAGTTTACTAGAACAAATTTTAACAGTGAGTATAGGAAGGGGCTTCCCCAAACTATCATTTTAGAAAATTAATAATTTTAGAAATATATGTTTTCTTTTAACGTTTAAAAAATGCTACACAATTGCAAAGATAATTGGAACTGTCAGACATTTTATTGGGTAGGGAGAGGGTTTGTCTAGAGAATCCATGAAAAAAAAAGTTTGATAACATACTCTGAAGCAAGAAAATTTGGGACGTGCTGACTTTCATGGCTCACAAGAAATCCAATAGAAAGAGTGGATGCATACTCACAGAGCATGGTTGACAAGAGAAGATAAGAAGAAAGAATGAAGTAGGTGCATCAGGGCTATACAAGAATAGCTCCATCTAGAAGAGTACTCATTATTCATTAGATAACCAATTGCTAAATATTTATCTGATGGCCTAAATCAATATTATAAAAATAGTCTACTCTTTCTAAAACTCATATTTTCCTATAATTGTTTAATTCTGCTTTTAATAAGGAATATCAGGAATATAAGAATACATATATTCTTTTGATCCAAGAGTATTCTAAAGGAAAAGTCAGTAACTTAGGAGAGTCAGCCAAAAACACCAGCTAAAGTTCTTTTCCTACCTTAGTTTCATGCTACCCTCTATACATGAGACAACAGATTTTTACAGACTGTGTGGGCAACCAGAGGTCACAGCAACTCTGAGTTCTTACAAAGAACCAACAATGACTCCTAATCTCAGATATTGAAATATATACCAAAGCATCAGATTCCCTAAAATGATGGATCCTGAGGAGTAAATTATTCAGATTCTGGAAGTGAGTTTGGTGTTATCTGAGCAGGAATCATGAGGAAAATGCAGGTTGTACTATGGTATAGATAATTCCTCATGCCAAAATCCTAAGTGGAAAGGGGAAGTATGTCTGGAGCAGAGCTGCTGCATGAAATAATCCAAATCAGGCTGGAGAGAGATGAAACACAGGTCCAGGGACTATTCCACCAAATGGAGCAAGATATAGGAGCCTTCTGGGGCTGCAATATATATTGGGAATATAGGACCACCTATATAGAGAATAGATTGATTGGGGTAAAAAGTCTATTTGGAAGTTCATCTCACCAAGTAGTTTTTTATGTAGAAAGGGGAGCAATAATAGTTGGAGGTAAAGTCTGATATTTTATAACAGTTTAAGGTAAAGTCTGATTAATCAAATAGTGTGTGTGTGTGTGTGTGTGTGTGTGTGTGTGTGTGTGTGTGTGTGTGTGCGTGTGTGGTCTAATGGACGAATCCTAGCCCCATGTAGAAAAGACTATTTTTTATTTTGGTGATAAAATACTATAGTTTTACTGAAGTAAAAAAGGGGGTGGAGCAATGGCACAAGCAGTAGGGCATCTGCCTTGCATGTATTAGCCTAGGATGGACCACTGTTCGACAGCGTCCCATGTGGTCCTCCAAGCCAGGAACAATTTCTGAGCATATAGCCAGGAGTAATCCCTGAGCATCAATAGGTGTGGCCCAAAAACCAAAAAGGAAATTTTATTTTCAGTTGAATCTTGACTATTGCAGGACTTAAGGACACAGATCCCCAACTTAGCCATATAATTTTTTTACTTCCCCTCAGTTTTACTACTAGATTGTTATTGACTGTTTTCTATACCAATTACATAAAATTTTTATTGATACCCACATTGTATGGTTTATTTTATATGTTGCATTCTTATAATTGAGCATTATAGTTTAAAATTTTAATAAAGCTATAAGATAGTACACTTGCAATTGTAACATTGTAAATGTATTCTCGTATATTTGAACTTTTCTTATTTGAATTCTCTTAGACATAACACTGTAAATGTACTTTTAATTATATATTTTTCACACTGTCACTGTAAGTCATCTGTCTACAAGAAAATCCATGTATAAGTTAAAACATATAATTTACATTTTAAATCTATGTTTTTCAAAGGTAATAAATTGTGATGGTGGTTTTCCCCTAAATTCCATATTAGACAATTCCATGTAGAAACAAGGATTAATGTTTCCAGTTTCAGACTCTAAATAATGATGATCAGAACTATGAAAAGTGAACTTGAACATGATGAAAACATTTTCTATCTCTAGTATGGGAATATCCACTAAATAGCTCACTGCACATTTGCACTGATATATGACTTAGTTGAGGTTTTCCAGAAGTCTAAGTAATATATTGACATTACCCTTTTCGATACCACACAGGTATGTCACTTTAGACAGAGCTCCCTAACCTGTCTGTAGACCTGCCTCCATGAAGCTTCTGCATTGCATATGCTGTCAAATGCTGTATTGGTCTTTGATTTTTTTTGTACTGTATTTCAGTATTTTGGGTTTTTTGTTTTTTATCTATTTATTTATTTATTTAATTTTTTTATTGCTGGGGCTACACCTGGTGATGCTCAGGGAATAATCCTGGCTATGCACTCAGGAATCGCTCCTGACTTGGATGTTCATATGGCTCACCAGGGGATCAAACTGCTTTCGTCCTAAGTCAGCAGCATGCAAGGCAAATGCCCTACTGCTTGCACCACCAATCCGGCCCCTGGTTTATTTTTAACACATTTTTTTCTTGCTGGTAGAATCAAAAATTTAAATCATAATTCAGTTTCTTTTTTCTCAACAATCTTGTTTCCCCAAATTAGAGTGCTGAAAAACAATCTTTTAAAAATATGATTAACAAGAACTCAAATGATATCAGAAAAGTTAGCAGAATGCTTCTCCATACTAAATGTCAGCAAGACACATCACTGTATTTTAAAATAATTTCTAAAATAAATTAAAAGGCATAAATTAGTTTTAAGTTATACCAGTACCATTTTTAAAGGCTCATCTAATAATCTGGCCCTACTTTTTCACAAACAAATTTGGCAGAAAATCTGTGTCAATATGCAGTAAAATATAGTGTTAATGGCAGATGGGTAAGAAGACAACAATCATCTCATAGTAGATTCTACAACTTAGTTCTTAGGTAGAGTTAATCCCTGTTACCTAAGTGTAGATAAGAAAGCATAGACTATAGGTATTAAGTGCTAATACTATAGGTACTAAGTTTTGCTTCATCCTGTATGTATATGTATTGAACTATCATCTTTGAATATTACAGCAATAAACTCTGAATTCAATTTCCACATCGTAAGAATGAAAATGGCAATAATCATAACTTCTATAAAAAAATTCTCAAATAATCACAGAACCTAAGCATAGCTTAAAGGTAAAAGACAAAAAGAAAAATCCCATATAGTTTTGTTATATCAGTCTATGTTTGGTCATTTAACTTGGGGAAATAAATAGTTTCCCAAATCTTCTACCCATAAGTATATATACTGGGATCAAAACTAAGTATTGAGGTTGCTCTGTATTTCCACTACCTTACACAGAGCGAGCATTCAAAAACTGTTTATAGAATTAGTTCCAGAAAATCTAAGAGAATTTAAGAAAAAAATCTGAATGGATCTTAGAATTTTTGTTAAATGCATCACATGAATTGTCTATGAATCATAATAGACCATTACTAAAATTACGGAAATATATTTTACTTATTAATTTATAAGCTATAACTTCTATTGAATATAACCCATTTATATTACAAGTTTGTACTGTTGATATGCCAATCTTTTTCAACTATAACACTCTTGAAAATTGTTTTTCCAACATAAGCAAAGTAATTGTGCTTCCAACAACACAAGTTATACAATCTAACTGGTTTTAATAATGTGTTTAATAATGTGTAAATCATAAAGTTCCCTGTGTGCTTATTACAGCAGTCATGGCACAAATAATAACACCAGAATTTTGAAATATGGTTTAGCATTAGACCCTTTCCCCATACACTTCCACCCCATAATATCTGTTCTACCGTCTTGATTGAAATGTTCTAAGTTATATCACTGTCAGACATTTCCATGACTTACATTTTATCATTGTCTCATGTTCTTCCATTACATCTATCACAAATATCTTTAGAATTTATGATGTTACCTCTGGCCTGATTGAATATGAGTGGGTATAAGAGAATTTTACATTTAAATAGAGATTGAAAAAACCACAGAGGCATTTTTGGCCTCACCCTTGAGTATTTATCATTTTTATCATTTATGAAGAAGACAAAAGTGAAACAAGATATCCACTGTTAATATTTTTATTATTATTACTATAAATGATATTATATAAACATCTTTGCTTTGTAACCAAGAACAATAATCTTTATTTTGTGAAAAAATCTTAACTTTATAGAAAGTACTGAAATTATTGCACATCCAAGGAGATAATAAACTTCCAGATATCAAGAAAGCAGAGATCTATATAATTCTAGTTTCTGACATGCAGATAGATGGAATCTCTAGGAATTATCTGTAATGTGGTGCAATGACAACAATGGTATAATTGTGAATTAACTTTTCATTTTATTATTTGGGAGAGAGATGCTATTTGGTCTTCATGAGCCAAGTGTTCTTTCATAGATGAATCAGCTCAGGCAGAAAA
>PVKC010017808.1:0-20014 GCA_004027635.1 Crocidura indochinensis
GAGAGGTAGGTGGAAAGCCTGTTGACCCCTATACAGTAACCTAGACTGGCGCCCAGGGATGGTCTGGAATCAGAGGAAAAAGACAAGGATGACTGGTGGCCTGCCAAGCCTCCCAGCACTCCCCAGACCAGGAAGAAGGGCTGCGGTATGAGGCCACCCAAAACCCTATACCTGGCAAGAGCTGGACTCCGGAATCCAAGAGGAAACTGGAAGCCAGATGTCTGCCCGCCCTCCTCCCAATACATCTCCCCACTGGAGTGTGGAGGGCGCAGGGAAGCCTGGGGCCCACTGAGAGTCCACCTGAACCCACTTCTGGCCATCTGAGCTGGCACCAAGAAAGACCTGGAGTCAGGGGAACAAGACAAGGACGACTGGGGGCCTGCCAAGCCTACCTGCACTCCCCAGACTAGGGAGATAGGCTCTGGTAGGGGGCCTCCCCAAACCCTATACCTGGCAAGAACTGGTCTCCAGAATCCAAGGGGAAACTGGAAGCCAGATGTCTGCCTGCCCTCCTCCCAATGCATCTCCCCCCCCACCCCCCGGAGTACGGAGGGAGAGGGGAAGTCTGAGGCATAAGAGGAGCCATTTTGATTTCTGTAAATATAGGGGAGTACTGCAAAATTACTCCATTGGTAAAGCCTTAGATTGCTTCTTACAATGTGTTGAAATGAAATTCAAGGGTTACAAGGTGATCGTGGCTGCTCTGCTTTGCTCCGCAGCCCCGTTTTTTGGATCTGGGTCCTGGAGCGTTTGCAGTCTTAGTTGTTTGGTGGCCAGCTCAGCAGAGAAGAGGCAGAAAGGGGCAGACTGCATGGCTGGCGTCTTTAAAAGTCTCTGGGCTCCCAATCACCAGGCAGGATTGGCCTCATGTGCGTTGGGTGGGGACATCTTACCGAGGGTGGGTCCTGGAGTGTTTGCAGTCTTAACTGTTTGGTGGCCGGCTCAGCAGAGAAGAGGCAGAGGCAGAAAGGGCTGTGTAGTTATTTCTATAACTGCCCTCACACTCTTTGTGGTGCGATTCATGAAGTGAGCTGAAAGTTCCAGCCCTCCTCTCATTGTCTCTGAGGATTGTTGCAAAAAAAGACTTTTATTTTTCTAAAAACCCATAGATGAGTGAGACTATTCTGTATCTCTCTCTCTCCCTCTGACTTATTTCACTCAGCATGGTAGATTCCATGTATATCCATGTATAGGAAAATTTCATGACTTCATCTCTCCTGACGGCTGCATAATATTCCATTGTGTATATGTACCACAGTTTCCTCAGCCATTTGTCTGTTGAAGGGCATCTTGATTGTTTCCAGAGACTCTTATTCACAGCCAGTAGAAATGTGCAATGGTCTTGAATTTTTTGGAAAACAATATAAACATTTCTCAAAAACTAGAAATTGAGCTTCTATATGACCCAGCAATGTGATTTCTAGAAATATTCCCACAAGCCCAAAATCAATGCAGAAAATTCCTCTGCATTTCTATGCTCATCAGAGCACTATTTACGATAGTCAGAACCTGAAAAAACCCAAGTGCTTGAGAACAGATGATTGGCTACAGAAACTGTGGTATATCTACACAATGAATTTATACAGCTGTTATGAAACAACAAAGTCATGAAATTTGCTTATACAGAGATGGATATGGAGGATACTATCCTGAGTGAATTGATTCAGAGGGAAAAGGGATAGACATAAACTGATTGCACTTATTTGTGGAATATTAAAAAAAATAAGATAGTATTGTAATGGTATCCAGGACTATTAATAGAGATGAAGTCTAGGGGAACCAGTCTATAGTAGGAAATTGCCACAAATATAGGGGAAACGTATCTAGGTCATGGAAGGACCACTATGATAATCGAAAATTATGACTCTAGACAAGAAAGAGCTGGCTGCTGAAATGAGTTAAAGTGATAGCTATGATGCCCCTTTAGCAACAATATTGCAAACCACCATTTCAAAAAGAAAAAGGTTGAGAGATAAAGGGAGTGAGAGACAGCAAAAAAAGAGAGAGAAAGAGAGAGAAGTAAAAATGTTTACCTAAAGGCATGATGGAAAGGGTGTGAAGGAAACTTGACATTGGTGGTAGGAAATGTGCACTGGTGAAGGGTGTATGACTGAAATGTAATCAAGGACCACTTTGTAACTGTGAAAAAAAAAACCAACTGTATTGTGAATAACCCTGCATGGTGTTTAAATAAAGTAATTTAAAGGAGAGAGATAAAAAAAAAGAGAGAGGTGGTTCCGATGTCAATGGAGGTCCTTTTGTGAATTTTGTGAAGTAGGAAGTAGAGAGATGCAGTCCTGTGAAGGGAAGTAGTGGGAAGTGCTAGGACTGTGGGCCTTGGGCCTAGATCTGACCGAGATCTTTCCTTTCCACAATCACACAAGAATTTCAGGAAAATATGAGCAATGAAGTAAAAACAGATTTTATTTGTAGGTACTGAGGAAGGGAAGGGGAGAGAGAATAACTTGATCAAGAGAGTTCTTCTCCAAAAGTTGAGAGAGCCCCAGTACACAACCCAGCATGAAAGTTCACATTTCAAGTTGGTAGTGTGGTGACATGTACTTGGAACCTACAGACCCAGGCAACATTTGACCACCACTTTTTTGTTCCAAGTTGACTGCATTTTTTTGTTCCTGTTTTGTTTTTTGGGCCACACCGTTTTATACTCAGGGGTTACTCCTGACTAAGTGCTCAGAAATTGCCCCTGGCTTGGGGGGACTGTAGGGAACACAAGGGAATCTAACCACGGTCCTTCCTTGTCTAGCACTTGCAAGGCAGACACCTTACCTCTAGTACCACCTCACCGGCCCCAAGTTGACTGTATTTTAAATTTTTATTTTATTGAAGCCATTGTGATTTACAAAGTACTTTATAGTTGGAAATTAGACATACAATGAATCAAGGCCACTCCCCACCAGCAGTGTCGACGAATGCATCCTATACTACCACCCTTTGTCCCCTTCCATGCCCATTTTAACTTTAGATTGTTATAATTTGAATCTCTTGATCTATTGTTGTTAACTTTGGCTCAGATACTTAATGCTGTCCTTTTTTATCTCCACTAATGCACCTGAGACAACTTGGCCTCCAGCCCCTAACCTTTACCCCCTTGATAATTTTATAGAAAATTGCTGAAATATGAGGCAAAAAAGAAATTTGTGTCTCAAGGTTCTATGAAAAAGGCAGGAGCCCCTATCTAGAAGATTAGCAAAAATAGGTGGCAGTTTTTTGAATAGGCACAGCAAAAGTTGGAGAAAATGGAAAGAATAAACCTTTGGCCTAAAAAAGGGTGTCCCTACCCATGAAACATCTTGCTATAGGACCAACTACAGACTCTGGCATTGTCTAAGCCCAAAGTCTTTCTTCATGGTCTCAGGAAATGTTTTCCTCAATCATTGTTGTTGTAGTCAGACTTCAGTAATTAGAGATCTTGGTTTTTGCAAAGGTCTTGGAAATTCTGATTGTTTAAGAAGTTCTATACATAATATATTCTAGGAAACATTTTTTCAGTGAAGTTTACCCTCACCAATGATGATTTGCCTAGGAATATGAAAACCTGATATGCAAGATATATATTTTTTAAGCACTTTGACCCATTCCATTGGGTCAGTTTTCCAACTGCAACCTATGGATTGATCTTCATTGTCTATCTATGTGTGTGTACAAGTGTGTGTGGGGGGTCACCTCTATGTATGTCTAATGCCTGTTTTTAATGTAGATAATGCCTGTCTATGTTGTATATAGTCCCTCCCCTCTTATATAGAATTGTTCCTTTACCCCCTCCCCTGCTTACAACTGTAGAAATCCTTTTCTATCCCTTTTGCTCTTTCACCCTTGGTTTGTTATTTCTCAACTTAACACTTTTTACTCTCAGTTCTTAACTCCTCAGGAACTGGAATCTCCGATCCCATCCCCAACCCGCTGCCAGTTGGCTTCTGAAGCAAAACAGACTCGGCCCAAGAAGAAGCTGCTGCTGACACTGCTAATGATTTACTCTCAGCAGCCCCCTTTCTCCTACTTCCTTTCACTGTGGACTGTTTCTTGATATTGGATTTGGCATCCTCTACTTGTGGACATTTCCTGATCTGTGATTGCTGTGAGCCATTGTTTAGACCACACAAGACTATATCACAGGCTGAAACTGTGGTCCGGATTTTTATGCCCCATACTATTTCAAAAGTTTTAAAGAGGATATGTATATTTCCTTTGTATATTTCTAGATGTATTTCCTTAATAGGTATAATTTTTATTGTGTATCTCCTTAGTAGATGTAGCTTTCTCCACCCCTTTTTTGGATTTATTAGGAAATTCTAATCTAGTATATAAGTTTCCCTTGGGTTCTGAGTTCATGCTAAAACCCAGTTATAGGGATTGTTGAGTTTGTTGGTTTTGCTCTCATATGCACCAGTAATACATATCCTGTGGCATTGTCCCTTTGTGCATAGGCACATTAAAATGTGGAAATCTTATGTATTGAAAAAAGTTCTTATCTAATAGGATTAGTAACTCCTAAATTTTTTATTGCAGGTGGCCTTTCACCCTAACATTTGTTATAATGACTTGACGTATGTTTCAGTCAATCCAACATTGGCTGTTCACATCCAAATGTTGGACCCCGTATTTGAAACTAGCACGTTTTTCTGCACCAGCACCAGGAATTGAACTTCTAGTAGGGAAAGCCCTAATGCTGCCCTGGCACTGACTTGCTCCAGAGTGGGTTCATATGACAGACACTGTGACAAGTTGGAAACACCAAAAACTTGCTTTCAGGGTGGGTTTCCCTGCCTCACCATCTAATGGTGAGATGAAACCAGAAGATGCTTCATGACACCTGATTTCAACAAGTTGACTTTTAAAGGATTTTCCCAACCTGACCAAAGAGTGCATTTTATTTGGGTAAGAATCCTAGGGTGTTGCTAGGGTAGTTGTCAGAGGGAAGGTTTGGTCTTCTTGGATATTTCTTTACAGGCCTTGTTCTTTTTTGTTTGTTTGTTTGTTTGTTTTTGGGCCACACCCAGTGACGGTCAGGGGTTACTCCTGGCTATGCGCTCAGAAGTCGCTCCTGGCTTGGGGGACCATATGGGAAACCGGGGGATCGAACTGCGGTCCGTCCTAGGTTAGTGCAGGCAAGGCAGGCACCTTACCTTCAGTGCCACCGCCCAGCCCCCAGGCCTTTGTTCTTGATGGAGATTCTCTCTATAGGGGTGCAATCTTTTCTGGGTTTGCAGTAAAGCTATATGAGACTTTTATCCCTGATAAAATAACTCCTCCAAATCTTTCTCTTGGCTTTATTACATCTCAATAATTCATTGCCTTTGCAGGGGTAAGGGCATGAGAAGTAGGTATGGGTGTGTGTCCTCTACCCCAGTTAAAATAGTTGGTTCTTAATGAATCATCAAAATAACATTGGTAGCAAAAAAGCATTACAAACAAAAAGCATTCTTCCTTTTAATATAGGTAAGATTATATTGTACATAGAATAAGATGGTGAATTGGAAGTTTGCTCTTAATGGGGTTAATTAGAATGTTAGGAGTGGAAGGAACATTAGCATAGCTTTCTAACCTCCAAAATTCCCAAAGATTTTTTTTTCTGGTCCCTTTTTGTTAAAGCCAAAGTAATTAATCTCACATGGAGGCTTGATAATTAATTTTAACATTGCATAGAAGGGACTTGTGAGCTGTAGTTCGAGGTTTGGGTTCCACCTAAATTCCGTCCTGCTCTTTTTGCTACTCTAGTTTTGGTATATCATTTTGGGCCTTTTTCTTAGTTCTCTTTCCTGGAAGTTCTGTTAAAGGTATTTCTCTTGCTATCTCTACTATCTCTATCTGGGACTTTAAATCTATACAATTAAATCTTTGCCATCCTTTCAAAGTTGCTTTTCCACTGTAAGGACAGAAAACCTGCCTGAAACAAATCTATGCTGCCCGCTTCCATTCCATATATGTGGTTTTCAGGGTTTCCCTTGGATCTTGATTCATGGTTGCAGGAAATTTTTAACTACAGTAGATTATGAGCCATCATCAGTGTTATACTCTTAGCTACTCGACCACTCTAAAGTTTGAGCACATGGCAGAATCTGTTGTTAAAACAATTTCACATGCAGATTCTTAGTACTGCCACATTTGGCTTTATGTAATAGGCTTTTTTCGACAATCTCCAATCAACCTCTGAATTATGTGCCCTCCAGTCTTATCTGCCCTTCTGAGGTTGGTTGAGCCAGGCTAATTCAAAAAAATATTAAACATAGAGCTACAAGTAGAAAAACATAGGCTTACCAGTTACTGAAAAAATCTCTAAAGCTTATATAACTAAAATAATATGGTACTAGTGCTTTGGAGAAGTGGGCCATCTATCATGACTGGAGCAGGGAAAATACAAGATAAACCTTTAACTATGTGTGATATTATTTATTGCAGAAAACATCAAATGCTTTCCTACTAGCTCTGGGTTCAAGTGTATTCAACCAAACCTTTAAAGCCACACAATCCATATTTCACAAATGATTACAAAGCAACTTGTAGCAAACCAAGGGACATAGGGTTAAATTTGGCTAGATGCCATCATTTTATTTATTTATTTATTTATTTATATTTTTTGTTTTTTTGGGGGTCACATCCGGCTGTACTCAGGGTTACTCCTGGCTCTATGCTCAGAAATTGCTCCTGGCAGGCTCAGGGGACCACATGGGATGCCGGGATTTGAACCACTGACATTCTGCATGAAAGGCAAATGCCTTACCTCCATGCTCTCTCCAGCCCTTTCTTCCCTTTTCTTTTTTTTTCCTTTCTTTTCTTTCTTTCTTTTTGGTCATTTTTATTTTCATATAAAATTTAATTATAACATGGTTAGACTCACTTATGTTTTTGTTTTCATTTGCTAAGAAGTTGCAATGAGGATGTGCAATAAGTAAGATATTTACTACTTGGATTATTATAGGAAAAATAGTGCCTATGACACCTGCTCTACAAGACTGAAAAATAAATAGTTCAACTCTTTTTTGTTTGTTTGTTTGTGTTGTTTTGTTTTTGGGCCACCGTCAGTGACGCTCAGGGACACTTCTGGCTATGCGTTCAGAAATCGCTCCTGGCTTGGGGGACCATACGGGACCCCGGGAATCGAACCGAGGTCTGTCCTGGGTCAGCTGCACTCAAGGCAAATAAACGCCATACTGCTGCACTATTGCTCTGCAGTAGCACTCAACTCTTTTTATGAAAGAAGTTTAAAACCGATAAAATTTAAGCCAAATAAAGAACATGTAAAGCTAGAAATAAGACCAATATTACTCATCATTATTGGTGTAAAAAGCTAATTTTAGCAAGTAAACAATTTCCTTAAAGTCTAATTGATATTATTCTGAGTAAAAAAGTTAGTGGACTGGAGAGGCACAATAGTGATTAGTGGCCTTATACATAGTTGATCTAAGTTCAAAAGCTGGAACTACAAATACCCCAAACAAACAAACAAAAGGAGATTTAGTAATGTGATTCACTGCCACACTTGTCTTTTTTGTCAGAAGTTGTTGTTGCTATGATTTTTATAACTAGTGCTGATAAAAATAAAACCTTAAGTATAAATGATACCATCAATCACATTTTTTCTATGGCAAATAGATGGTAAAAATATTTCACTTGGGGTTCAGAGAGATAGTATAGGGGACAAAATGGCTTGCTTGCATGTAATGAGCCTGGATTTGATCCTTGGCATCCTATATGATTCCCTGAGCATTGTTATGTGTGACTATCAAGCAACTAAACAAACAGAAGGAAAATATTTTACTCAAAAGTGAGACCAAAAAGAGAGCTAAATAAGCTGAGCACTGGCTTTGAATACTGGAGATTCAATTGCCAGGAATGATTCTGCCTCTTCTTATGTCAAGTTTAGAACCAGGAATAGTCGTGTGCAAAACCAAGTATTACCCCAAACCTTCCTCTATTAACCAAAAGTTGATTGTTTATTACAGAAGCACCCTTTAATAATTTTATACTGTGAACTGGGGAAAATAGGAGAAATATTTTATGAACTGGTTGATGGTTAAGACAGAAACAAAAAATAATGTAAATAGTATTTTATTTATTGTATCCAATGTTATAAAATATAAATATATATTATATTATTACATATTATAATATACATTATATATTTATATACTTTATATAATATCTTTTATATATTTATATAATATGATAATTATGATTTATTATATATAAAATACAAAATATATATTATAGGGGCCGGATAGATGGCATGGAGGTAGAGCATTTGCCTTGCACGCAGAAGGACGGTGGTTTGAATCCCAGCATTCCATATGGTTCCCTGAGCCTGCCAGGAGTGATTCTGAATGTAGAGCCAGGAGGAATCCCTGAGTGTTTGCCGGGTGTGACCCAAAAACAAAGAAAAACAATAAAAAAACAATATAAAATATATATTATATATAAAATATAAATATAGTACAACATCTGCTGCTGCTTTGATTGGCAAAAAATTTTTGATAAATGGTCAGAAAAATTTCATGACCCAGCATTGGACCTCAGACTACAGATTGAATAAAAAATGGTATTAAAGTGGTTATTTTGGAAGCAAATATAAGGTCAGGTGGTTTAAAGAAAGCAGTTACTGAATGTAAGCATATTGCATTCTTTTGTGGGGGGGGTACATCCGGTGACGCTCAGAAATCGGTCCTGGCTTGTGGGACCATATGAGATGCTGGGGGATTAAACTGTGGTCGGTCCTAGGTTAGCGCTGACAAGGCAGATGCCTTAAGGCTCCACGCCACTGCGGCAGCCCCAAGCATATTGCATTATACACCACCATACCCATTATGCCTATATTGAGGCTGGCACATATCAACTCTGAGTAAGACTTCTGGGTCATACATTTCTACTTTTCCTTCCTGGGTTGGACACTCAACTTATTTTAGGCAGGCAGCAGGAACCATTCACTTTTGAGTGCTGTGTCCAACCTGAATTTTTTACTTAGCTTCTTAAGAGT
Source organism: Crocidura indochinensis (assembly GCA_004027635.1). Lineage (NCBI taxonomy): Eukaryota > Metazoa > Chordata > Mammalia > Eulipotyphla > Soricidae > Crocidura > Crocidura indochinensis. Next base: position 8,990 of record PVKC010017808.1, read on the forward strand.
AGGTACTATTTCTGTGAACTCTCAAGTTCCTTGTCCTTGGTGCTCATTACAGTCTCAGCTTCTGAAAATAGATTTCTTGTATATCATCATTTTCTATGTAGCCAGAATTAAGCCTGGCACAGAGATCTTTGGGAGTAAATATTTTTTATGTCAAGTAGAGATCTCTGATGATCACGTGCTTTGTACATTGTGACTGCTTTAAAGTCTGGCATCAACTCCTTGCAAGGTGCGACCTCATGTCTCTTATCTCTAATACCAGGCCTGGCACATTATAGCCAGTGGATTGGTTATCCAAGGCATCCTGAAGAATAAGAATATATTATGTAGATAAATTCAGAATTTAAGGGTCTGGGTAAAGAAAGTAAATCGAAAAAAGCAGAAATAAAAATGCTTAGTATTATTGGGACTTTTTATTATTACTGTTTTCTACCTTTTCCCTTCTGGTTTGTTGCTAGCAAGTAGATCATGAAGAAACACTTCAGGTAAGCTGACAAAGTCTGTGCTGTTTTGGAGGGATCCTATGTTTATAGTTTCCCGTTTACCTTAGTAGAATATTTTCTACTTTGTAGTGAGCTAAAGTTTAAGAACTTTTTGGGAGACAACTAACTCATTAGGTGTAAGAATATTGTGAACAAGTGGCAACTTAATTTAACTTACTTTCACACCCCCCACCCTTCTGTCTGGAGAGAGATTCTTGTTATTTCATGGTTTTTGATGAAAGATGTCACGGGTGGGAAAATCTTCAGCAATTCTGTAAGTGTCAGAAACTTTCAAAGAGAATGGAGAACATGCTTTGAAAGCTGAGTTAAAACCGTTCTCTCTTCTGAATGCCCTTCAGAGCCTCAGGTCTGGCCTTTTCAATTTAGCTTTTGAAGTTTTGTATCTTTCAAGCTTAATTCCTCTTGGAGTGTGACCAACTTACTAGAGAAGCTATGTTTTTTCAAAAGGAATATTCAAACGAGAACATTTCCACGGGAATATGGATTAGCGTTCCTGTACTCTTTCTTCTGTTAGCGCTTACTCTGTTCAAAAGAGCATTCTACAAACCTGTGGATCTCATATTGTTTCTTACCCATATTGATAAGGAAAAACTAAGTGAATGCACTAAAATTACACATTGTATCCTGTCATCTTGTTTTGAATGAGTATATATTCATATATATTCATATATATGCGGTTATTCGTAAAGATAATGCATGCCAAAATAGGTGAGACAGAATAGTTTTTCAGGGACAGCAGTCTAATTTGAGTCTAACATAATAGTCTAACAATAGGGCAATTGCCCCTCTTTGAAATCTCTGTGATGAGCCCAATACTAAATATTGATTGAAATGTTATACAAATAAAGCTATTTTTAAAGAAATAATGTACTTTTAAGACCCCAGATATAAACAAATTATTAATTTTTTTCTTTTGTGAATTAAAAAATCATTTACTTTATTGTGAGACAATGATTTTCAGCATTTTTATACTTGAGGACACCCTGAGCACTGACAGTCATAACCAACATCTGCAGCATAGTAGTAACTTTCAACAAGTTTGTGCATGTAGACTGACACTGGTTTGCAGACCAGAAATTAAAAGCCACTAATGAAAAATACTTAACTAATGTCTGCATGGGATAAGTAAGACGTTGTTATTGTTATAAAGGTTACTATCGTACAAACAAAACATTAAAGTATCAAACAAAACATTGTTCTCTTAATTATGTTGTATTTACTAAGTCAACAAAATAAATATTACATTTTTAAATAAAAAATGTGACTCTCCATCTGGAATGCACACCAAAATCATCTTGAGAGTATTTAACCTTAAAAAATCTCAATACTTTGCCTACTGCCCAGTTCATTGATTCAAATAAACATTTATATAGATGTTATTAAGGCATACATATTTTGGAAAGCTTCATATGTGATTCTTACATGTAGCCAGAATTTAAAATGAAACCAACACACACATGTATTGAGAATTAAATCCAGGCCCTCATACTTGCAAAGCATGCACTGTATCACTTAATTATATTCTTGGGCTTATTTTAGAGCATTTTATAAAACCTAGGTTGAAAAATAAGAATTTACTCAAGTTATTTATGCTCTACTTTATTAATTCTGTGTAAACTAGGTATACTTTCAGTATTATCAGTAAATAATTTTCTTAATGGAGAATAATGGAAATCAACAAGCTTCAGCATCGGACCAAACGATGCATCCACTCTCCTTGAGGGGACTCAAAGAAGTTCTCTAACACAGCCAGAACAAAGCAAGCCGCAGCACCTCAGTGCTATCATATTTTCTTTTCTTTCTTTTTTTTAATATTTTATTTTAACACCTTGATTACATACATAATTGTGTTTGGGTTTCAGTCATGTAAAGAACACCACTCATCATCAGTGCAACGTTCCCATCACCATTGTCCCAAGTCTCCCTCCTCCTCACCCACCCCCCGCCTGTACTCTAGACAGGCTCTCCATTTCCCTCATACATTTTCAATATTAGGACAGTTCAAAATGTATTTATTTCTCCAGCTAAACTCATAACTCTTTGTGGTGAGCTTCATGTGGCGAGCTGGAACTTCCAGCTCTTTTCTCTTTTGTGTCTGACTCCTCAGGCTGCGGAGAAGGGCTCCTGTATGGGGCCTCCCCAATCTCCATACCTGGCAAGAGCTGGTCTCCAGAATCCAAGGGAATCCAGAGGCCAGATGTCTGCCCGCCCTCCACCCCATGTTCCTCCCCCCTGAAGTGTGGAGGGAAGGGGGAACCTGAGGCCCACTAAGAGTCCGCCTGAACCCACTTCTGGTCATTTGAGTTGGCACCCAGGGTAGACCTGGAGTCAGGGGAACAAGACCAGGACGGCTGGGGGCCTGCAGAGCCTCCCAGCACTCCTCAGGCTGCGAAGAAGGGCTCCTGTATGGGGTCTCCCCAAACCCCATACCTGGCATGAGCTGGTCTCCAGAATCCAAGGGAATCCAGAGGCCAGATGTCTACCTGCCTTCCACCCCATGTACCTCCCCCCTGAAGTGCGGAGGGAAGGGGGAACCTGAGGCCCACTAAGAGTTCGCCTGAACCTACTTCTGGCCATCTGAACTGGCACCCAGGGTAGTCCTGGAGTCAGTGTTACCATATTTTCACATTTCATCCTAACAATGAAAATATTTACAATAGGTGAGAGTTTTCTAGTCCTTGGAAGTTGTGAATAGGTTACAGAGCTGGACACGAATTTTTAAGGAACTCAGCAGATATTCTAGCCAAGTCTCCAGAGCCTGTAATAAAAGAGCTTTGCTGTTTTCTTCCATTGTCAAGCAAATATGGTAACATGTATGTGTATTGTGACATGAGAGGATGTTAAGCCTTGTTTCTGATCTTGTTTAGCAAATCCAGACTTCAAGGAGTTAGTTCTATTGGTATGTTCAGAAAATTGATATAAAATTCTTTCTCATTCTTCATTTTTTCTTCATCAAAAACTCCCACAATGCAATCATTTTCCCTCAATGTAACTCTTACATATTATGTGAACTTGGGTTTGCTGCATCTTAATTTTCACCTATATATTATGAGGGGTGGGAACTGACATAAACATTTCATTTGAGTCTCTGCCAGAATTACCTGTGAGACACAAAAATACACAGACCAGTGGGCAGATATTAACCATACTATCTGACATTCATGACAGAAGTAGCTTTATTAACTTAGGTGGATATTCAGGTCAAGTTTTTTCATGTACTCACAGCTGTTTCCTCATAATTGGATATATTTTCGAAAGCCATTCATGCATCAAAGCGTATTCTTAAAAGATTTGCCTGTATGTGTATGATGTAGCCAACTGAGATACAATAATCAAATAGACTCATTGGATGACAGTTTCAATTTGCAGTATTTCCAACATTAGAGAGAAGAAACAAATGTATCACACATAATCTGGTTATTTTATTTTTGCATTTAAAATATTAATCAAATAACTAGATGTGCTCATTCTTTAATGCATAATAATGATTTTCTAAATGTGCCAAACGAAATAAGAGAGAATGTTTCTTTCATTCTATGCCAAGCGTGTTATTGTGTGTTAGTAGATCCCTTCTAGTGTCCTTGTAGCTTGTGGACTGCCTACTTTTCTTTCTGGCCATATTGTATCTATACTTTCATAGTTTAGATCCATTTACATGTATGTAAAAGAGGCAAAAGTCAAGTGCATTTGACAGCACCAACAATTCAACTCTATTTTCTCTAGCATTAATGAATTATGCTGTTCACATTTAATATCCTAAAACCCTAATCAATGAATATGCACAGCATTGGATTCCTCTGATGAAAATTACGATTAGTTTATTGTTTGTCATAGTTCTTGAAGTTCACAATTTTAGTTCCTGTTTAATTAAGTGTGAAATTTAACAGTCTAATAAAGAAAATTTAGTGATTTTGTTATTGGGAGGTCAGAACTCTTAAATAAATAGAAATTGGCATCAGCATCTCCAGTGTTGTTTATTATGAGGGTTGAAGAATTAAAGTAACTCAAACTATTATGCCTGACATAATGTATAACACGTTTGAAGCTAGTCCTTGGTGCTTAACACTTGTACTGTACAATGCATTGAAAGTAAAAAGCCTTTCAAAATCCTTGCACCATGCCTACTCTTCAAGGAAATATAAAGCATGTTGATGTGTTAGCCATCAGTGATCTATTTGCATTAAGGATCTTGGAATCTTTAATATAAAATCCATTCTATGAGAAGAAAAGTTAAGCAGGCAACTTTAATCCAGTAGTAAAATTGTTATCTCTATAATAAAAATGGTAATTCATTTGTTCAACATGCCAATATTTATTGAGCATCTATCATGAGGTTCTGTTTATCTTAGAATCTGGATATCTATTACCTAGACTTGTTTTCCTCCCAGTCTGGCTTTATGGAGAGAGTAGATTCTAAACATAGGAATAGAAAGCACTACTTTGTGGATATAGAACCTTATAGAATGTTTTGGGTATTTATGAAATAGAGTACAACAAAAGTATTTTATAAAATGGAAAGAGAAGCTTTTCCCTCCTACACACACACACACACACACACACACATACACACACTGTCATGGCCTTTAGGATGTGAAGGCTGTGGCAATGCCAACTGGAAATTCACAATGCCTGGCAGAACTGAATATAGCGGCAACAATTCTGATGCATGCTGTGTGGTATAGCTTTACTTGTCAACAAAACTCAGAAGCTCCTGAGAACTTCTGGAAATTTTTCTGTAGTACATGATAGTTGCTGGAACCTATGGGGTACAAGCTAGAGATTGAGAAAAATATTTCAAATAAAGATCTTTCAATATTTTCCCATAAACATCTCAGAGACATTGTTAAACAAAACATTGGAAGGATTGAAGTAAATTTCCTTTATATAGGATGTGTCAGTATAGCTGATAGTGCTCAGGTGCTATCCCTGTTATGCTGGGAGTTGAACCAGGGCTGGCTCTCTCCCTGGTTTTTGAAATATATTTTTAGTTTTTATTTCCTTGAGTCCCACATATGGAAGTGCTCAGAGCTTGCTCATGACTCTGCACACAGGGATTGGAGAACCATATGTAGTATCAAGAATAGAATGTGTTAGGGTCAACTGAATGTAAAGCAAAGGCCCTGCCCACTGTCCCTGAAGAAAAATATTTTTTTGAGGAAAATCACAAGAATCAAACATTTGGCCAATTTAAAAAAAAGATTTGTTCAAGGTAAGTGTTTCCGTGGTTCACTTCAGATGGTCTGTCTAAGGCCATAAAATACAGATAAGTGGTGTTTATTCCCTTTGTATTTTTTCCAGCAGATTTATTGGTTTTCCTTCAAACATCTTTGGTTTTCAGGAATGTTTGGGTATTGAGGATAGAATTCCCAAGGACATTTCAAGGATCTTGGAGAGAGTCATCAATTTCATGCTTTCAGGGTTGTAGGATTGGATTTGTGTATTTATTGATCTTGCATTGTTTTTAAATTAGTGTCTTAAAAAAGACAAATAACATTGCCAAATAAATCCACTATTTTAAAATTAATTTTTACAATTAATTTTTCTTAAATTTATCTTTAATTGTGCTTTTAGAGACACCTGATAAATTTTTAGTATGAAAGACTTGGATGTGGCAAAATAAAAAATAACATGGCATCATAATGTTATAAAAATCTTGAAAATCAGCATATGTCCATTTGCATATACACATACACCTGTCCATGTGCACAGGAACTGTTAGGGTCCAGAAATCGAAGGACGAGACCACACAAATTGGAGTAAAGCTTAAACTTTATTCCTCCTACGTACAGCTCCTAACTGACTGATCAGGGTTCATTTCCACAAAGGATGAAAGAACCTGGCCCAAGGTCTCGAATGGGATTATATAGACTAGGGATATAGATAGTTCTAGTTTTCTGATGTTCTTTAAAATAATTGGCTCTTGTCCAGGGGTAACTTCCTATTGCTCCCTTGTCCTTCCCTGATAGGCTACCTAGTATGGCCACGTAGTCTGAAGCGGGGGCTATGGAAATAGGCTTCTGCAGACCAGCATATGTCTCACACCATGTGTTCCTTAAAAAATGGTGTTTCTTCCTGCTCAGAACCTAAGAAGCCTGCCATGTGGCTTTTACAAATGGCGTCCCTCCTTGTTCAGAACTCAGGTCCCAACAGTATGACATCGGAAAGCACTGTCAACATCCTTGGATTACCACCAAGTCATTTTATTTTAAACAATTGATATGCTAATGCAAGGTATAGAGATACTTTAATTAGACAAGTTGAGTTATTTTATCAAGGATATTTTTTGGTAATTTAAATTACAATGTCAATATTTATGGTTTTGATGTCTACTGTTATTGCACCACAAACATCACTGAAGTGTTCAAGACTCTCCACCTTAAATCCTTCAGATTTCTAATGTTTAAGAAATGAGGCACAAGCTAACTAGGGGACTTTGAGAAATGAAGGTCACCTGTTTTTTTCATTCTATCCTACTTTTTTGTTCTCTACTTTTTTTCTCAATACTGCTTGGTAATCTTGGTAATTAAGGACCAAGGGTTTGTCATCATTTAATATTGTTTATTTCTTATTTTGTTTCTCTGTATACCACAGTGAGATCATTCACTATTTGAACTCTTTCATCTGATTTTCACTTAACATGATGCTCACCAGTTTCATCCATGTTGCAGTGAAAAGCAAGATTTTATCTTCTTTATTTTTATTAAGATTTTATCTTCTGACAGTTGTGTAATGTTAACGATATACAGTTATGCAATATGTTCATATATTGTGTTTATATGTCACAAGTTCTTTATCTACTCACCTATTATTAGTCATTAGAGTTGTTTTGATATTTTTTCTATCATTATTTAGTGCTGAAATGAACCACTGTGCCCATATTTTTTTCAAGATAATATTTATGTTTGAGGGTTAGATGACAAGAAGTAGAGTCTTTGGTCATAAGAAAGCTCTATAGTTACCTTTATGAGAATTTTCCATATGTAATCCATACAGGTGGAATTCATAGAGACCAGTAACAGTAGAAAAACTGTTTTAACCACATATCCATCAACAATGGTTTCCAAATATCAATGTATTTTTCTAGATTCAATATTTGATATGTTTTTTAAATATTAATGTACTGGATTTATTATGTATTTTTATTTTGGTTAGGCTGCAACACCATTGAAGTGTAATTTTTTTTTTCTTTTGGTGTTTGGGCCACACCCTGTGATGCTCAGGTATTACTCTTGGTTATGCACTCAGAAATTACTCCTGACTTGGAGGACCATATGAAATGCTGGGGGATCCAACCAAGGTCCGTCCTAGGTTGGCCACATGCAAGGCAAATGGCCTACTGCTGTGCCACCGCTCCAGCCCCTGGGGTGTAATTTTTAAGAGGCAGTAATTGTGCAAATTTAATAGACAATAACTAACTAAATAATGTTTTTGATTAGTTCCATAATGAACCATTACTATTAACTTGTTTCTATAGACTTTCAAATTAACTATGTCTAAAAATTAAATTAATTAATGTGTGCATATTTAAATTTTAATATACATTCATATTTTTCTGTAGACTTAAGGCTAATTAAGTATAAAAAGGTTTAAATGTAACCAATAATTTAAGATTAAAAAGAAATTAAAAATAAATTTTAACCAGAACATTTACACTCAAAACCTTTTAGGAGGTAGGAACACACACGTTGTAAATTTAAATGAATTTTCTGTAGAAGTAGCCATGGGCTGGAATTCTAGAAGACTGTGCTCTTTTCACAACTTTAAACCTGGCTTTCTTAGTGACCTTTAGAAATTGTTTGATAGATCTTTCAGGAGCTAGGAACATATTAGGTGATCAATAAATGCCTCAGAATTTCATTAAGCCCAGGAGAAAGACTTGTAGGTCTGTTTTTCCCACAAGACAATTTTCAAGGCCAGTTGGAAGAGAACTTAGTTTTAATCTGGAATAAGACTTATGCTCCAAATAACAAATTTTAGAGGTTTCAGATTTTCTAGTAAGGGCTATATTTGAAAGACGTAAAGAGACGTGAACTATTCTCTCTGGTAAGTATAAAAAACATAATGTTAAAGAAATTAAAAAATTCCATTCTAGCTGAGATGTAGCTCAGCAATAAAGAACATATCTTGCACGCATGGGGCTCTGGGTCTAATCCTCAGCACTTTACATCCTTCAAATTAAAAAAAATATGTGAAGAACAACTAATTATCTGTAGTTTATTGAATTAAGTGCATTTTAGAGGACTTTTTTAAAATCCCAATCCTCTTGAGTATGTGGTAGTTACTTACTGATTGTAACAGACTGATCATAAGTAACTGAAAGCATACATGTTATCACTAATCTAGCTTGAACCTTACCAGGAAAATTTATCCTGAAATAAAGTGGGAAATAACAGTAAAGTTAACTCAGCTGCATTTTCTCCCTGCACAGCAATACCTAACATTAACAGGCTTTTCCTAAGAAAGACTGGCAGTGAATCTTCACAGGAATGCCAGGTTACAAGTGTAATATCTTCTACATTAGTAATTTTCACAAATATACTTGCTACTCAACTTTTTCCATTTTATTTTTAAAATATTTTCCTTCCTATTTTCTTTCAATTTTTTAAATAACTTTGCTCTCTCCCTTAACTTAAAACAAATATATATGTCAACTATGTAATTTTCTTTAGTTATATATTTTTAAATATATAGAATAATTATTTTATAATCTTATGTATAAATTCAATTAAAACTTGCAATTATGGCAAAATTTTTGCTCTTATTTTCTCAAAAATAGCTATGCCTAGCACTCCTTTATTAATTATATATAAAATACATTTAAATATTGTACTTATAAGAAATTTGCCTTACTACACAACAAATTTTGAAATAACAAATGCTATATGGTGCTTTGACCTAACTTAAGTGTTATCATTTCAGAGAAAACTCTGTCTTCTCAAAGAGAAAGGACCACTTGCAGCTCCAGGACCTGATCGGTTCAAATAATATTCCACTATCTAATTAATATGATCTTTTTCAGAAATTAAAGCTGCAGAAACAAAACAGTCAATCGCATCATTTGGAGTCAAGGAAGCATAAAAATTGCATCCTTTTTTATAGGTAGAAACTGCAGTCCTTTGCTACCCTGAAGAAGAGAAAGGATGGACCTTTTTTTTCCCCACATTCCCTTTGTAATATTTTCTAAGATGACAGAATCTCTAGAATATAAAATTAGAAGGCAAGCCTATAAGTTCCCCTGAAATGTTTCCAGAGGTCTCATACTCAATTTACCTGGGGCCGCAGGAGGCAAAGTCAGGGTGATCCTTGATTGCAAAGTCAGTAGTAAGCCTTGAACATTGGGGGGTGTGACCCAAACAACTAAAACAAAACAAAACAAAATAAAAAAGATTCCTCTAGGGCAGGGCCACAAAATGTTGTACGGAGGGCCGCAAACGGCCCGAGTTTGAGACCCCTGGTAGGCTATTAAAATTAATACAGGTCTAGAGACAGTTTCTCTTGGACTCAGTTAAGAGTAAGCAACAATTTTATTAACAGCTAGCAAAGTTTTCAGGTAAAGTTTGCAGGTTTGCAGAAAGAAAACGCAGGAACCGCCTTGTAGTCTTGGCCGAGTCCCCAGCCTAGATGGAAAAAGAAAGGATTCCCAGCAGATTCAGCTGCTCAACCCCCAGGGCAGAATGCAGACCATCCTGGAAACTTCCACTGCTAGCTGTGACTGCTGGAAACTGACTGGAAACGGATGACGTCATAGTCCGCAACTGAGACTAAACGCATCCTGACTGCACCTAAAACTAAAACTATTGCTTCTTGCTCTTATGTATATATATATATATATATATATATATATATATATATATATATATACACATAATATGCATACATATATACATATATATATATGTTTCTTGATTGAGCCTATTTGGTTAACAGCAGCTATTGTTTTATTTCAAAAGAGGGGGAATGTCAACCTACTGATATTCCTATCAAAGCTTGTTTATATATTCCATTGTTTTTTATTGTTTAATTCTTCTACTCTAAATTAAAATTTTCTATTCTTTTCTTTTCTTTTTTTTTTTTTTTTGGTTTTTGGGTCACACCCGGCAGTGCTCAGGGGTTACTCCTGGCATGTATAGTACCACATAGTTACCATGAGCACCACCAGATGTGGTTTCCTTTCACTCAACACACAAACATACAATCAAACAAATACAAAACAGCAACTCCAACCTCCAAATCAGAGATAAATTGACTTCTGCATTACATCTATACGTTTTTTAGCTTTATTTCCTTTGTTTTTAACCTAGCATATATATTTTCTAGATACTTTTTAAAAATGTAATCAGAAGAAGGGGGACAACATGACTGCATACCTAGACAGCTGATTTCCAAAGATACCTTTGATTAAATCATGGGGGGTAAATGAGTTAGATTTGGAGTGACAACAAAAACTACTGGAAGGAAAAGAAAAGTGTAATTGGGTAGGAATGAAAACTGGTGGTTTTTTTTGAACACTTTTTTGGGGGGTGGG
>PVKC010017809.1:0-20006 GCA_004027635.1 Crocidura indochinensis
AGAAATTGCTCCTGGCAGGCACGGGGGACCATATGGGGCACCGGGATTCGAACCGATGACCTTTTATTTCAAAGTGGGTGATAATACCCCTTGCTTCAGTAGTTACCTTTAATGCAATTAGGGTGGGACGTTTTTCATTCATTTCTTTAAGGAAAATATATTTAATAGGAGTAATTTTTTTCTGAACAAGCGTAAGTAGACCAATTTTTTGGTAAGTTTCTAGAACCTGTTTATGCCATATACTAGGACCACAAATATATGTACCAAGTTTCTTCATTTTAGCCCATGACAAAGTAAATAGGATGTTTTAAATAGTTATTTGTGAGTTATGTGATCTTCAACTAAGCCCAGTTGAAGTTGGGCTTCAGTGTTTAAAATCAGAATGTACTGACTGGCAGGTGTGACTTTCCTTAATAACAAGACAAACAAATAAAGAAAACATATCCTAAATCACTCTGGACAGATTTATAAGACATCCTTATTAAAAATAGGTCTATCCTTGGAGTGGAGGAGATAGCACAGTGGTAGAATGTTTGCCTTGCATGCTGCTGACACAGGATGGACCTTGGTTCAATCCCTGGTTCCCCCAAGCCAGGAGCAATTTCTGAACGCATAGCCAGGAATAACCCTTGAGCATCACTGGGTATGGCTCAGAAAAAATAGGTCAATTGTCTTGGATCTCATAGGAAGATTGAAATTATTGGTACACCTGGTATATAGGATGCATAAAAATATATGCATTCACTCTCCCTTTTCTCTGCTGAGCCGGCCCACGAACCGGGACCCGCACCGGTAAGATGTCCCCACCTGACCCACATGGGGCCAATTGAGCCGTGTGATTGGGGAACCCAGAGACTTAAAGAACACCAGCCATGTGCTCTGCCTCTTCTCTCCCTCTTCTCTGCTGAGCCGGTCTACGAACCACAAGGACTGTACCTCTCCAGAACTCATACCCAAAACTCCTCTTCGCTCCATGGCTGCACTTACCTTGTAACCCTGAATTCCATTACTGCACATTGTAAGAAGCAATCTAAACAAAAAAATAAATAAATAAAAAGGTTCATGACTGGCAAAAAAAAAAAAATATATATATATATATATGCATTCTCTATTTCTGATACATCAAGTGTATAGAATCTTAAAGGTCTTTTTAAACTCATTAATTAAAAATGTTTTTTAATTAAGTCAGTATGAGGCACAAAGTTGCAAAGTTGTCATGATTGCATTTCAATAGACAGTGTTTGACCATCCATTCCTTCATATGTATACTTCCTTCACCAATGTCCAAAATAAACTTAAATATATCTTATGGTTCTGTAAGATAGATATCTGGTACTTGCATTGCCAAATTAAAATTAGAATGTTGACAGGGCTGCATGCTTTCAGGAAGCTCTAGAAGAGAATCTATTTCCTTGTCTCTTCTAGTTTCTAAGGGTCACTTACTTGCTATTAGGTATTACTTGGGTTATAGTCCTTTTCTCTATCTTCAAAGCCAGCAGTAGCAAACTGAGTCCCTTCTATATGAATCTCTTTTATATTGTATCTCTTTTACCCTCTCTTTTGATTTCTTTTATCACTTTACAAACCCATGTTATTAAAGGATCCCTCTAGATAATCTAAGACTATTTTTCTGTCTTACTTATTAAGGCAGCGTATTAACTACCTTGAGTGCATCTTGTAAAGTAAGCTTTTCCCTTGTGCTGTAGCTAACACATAGGTTTCCAAGTTCTAGATATCATAATGTATTGGGTAATCATGTTTTTGTCCACCAGACTATACCTTAGCAGCATCTTCCTCTTTGAATCTAGAATATTTTGTAATCTAAAGTGTCTGGGGACTCTGAGGTCCTGAGATGTAGAGACATCTCATCTGTGATTCTGTTTCTTTTCTTGCTCTTATTTCCCCTACTGTCTCTCTCTCTCAAGTCAGTAAGCACAGTAAATACAACTCAAGGGCTCAAATATCCCATTAACAGTTTGAGAAGGTAAGAGCTCATTTGTGAGATCTAACTATGAACCTAGACTTATGCAGCTATGTGATTGAAAGGCAAATATGATTCATGTTACTTATGTAAATAAAAAAGCAGTATGTCTTTGAGGACAATTTTGAAAATCAAATTTTGAGCTCTCTGCTGAGAGTATGAATAGTCACCCTCATTTCCTGTAGTTTATGAATCTCCCACAGTGCTATTTTCTTTGTTTTGTGTCTTTACTGTTTACAGAAGCAGGTGATGAATATGAAGCATGTCTGAAAGCAGGAAACAGCTTATGGAAAATCTCTACATAGGCTAGCTGTGGAGTCAAGTGACCCCTTAGGTTATAAATACACTAATGATTCCATATGCATTGGGAGCTGGTATTTTCCATTTTTCAGCCAGCATTTTGATAAAGTTTGATCAATATTTTTAATAATTCTTTGGAAATGGAGTACTGGCTATCCAGAGATTTAATCCTGGGAAAAATACAGAAATAAGGTCAAAACTTCCAATAAGAAAATGCATTCTTTTTCTTTTTTCCTTTCTTTCCTTTTTTTTTTTTTTGATATTTTATATGTTCTTGAGGTTTTTGCTAACTTGAGAATAGTTTCCATCACCTGAGGTGGATGTAGCAGAAAAGATTAATTTAGAAAGGAGAAGGATTGTGGGGTAGGCGGGACTGACATTTGTCTGTATTATATTCTTAGAAGCTTAGGCATTTAGACTTGGAAATGCTTCTGATACTGAAGATAATTCAGTTGTTCATTAACATCAGAAGAAATAGATACACAAATGCTTAATTCCCCAGTCAAGAATGTGCTGAGTGCAAGAACCTGAGCTGGGGTTCAAGTTCCAACTCTCTGAACTCAGCCTTACCAGAACCCTGTTCTCATCTCCATAACCCAGGACAGCTGTACACTGGTCACCAAACCAAGCCATCTGCCCAACAGATGCCCTTCATGTCTCTTTCTACTTGAGCATTTCTCACATGCAGATGGCTAGAAACTCACTGTAAAATTTCCCTATGAGGTCTCATGTATCATCTGCTGTACTACTAAAACAACAACAACAGCAACAACAACCAGGTGGATCTCAAAGAGAATGGACACAAGAAGTAGGGTTCAGAAAACAGAGACTCTCAGGGATCAAGATAAGATCAGATACCAGTCAGGACATTTATACAGTAGACTCCAGATCATGTAAGAGAACATAAAACATAAATCTTTAAATAGAGAACTTACTTTATGCTTGTGTATCCTGAAAGTGCCATAAGGTCTAAAGAGGAAGGACAGCTACATTAAGGGTGATGTACCAGTAGTTTCATGGAATATTCATGTTGGTGTGGTCTTTACACTTCTGATACTTCTGTTGAGCACTGAGGAGGGGATTGTTTGCATCACAGTGATTTTTGCATAGTTGGACAGAAAGAGTTAAATATCTAGCCCACAGAAGTCCTCCTCTGCCAAGCAGTGAAGTGAAATCTGGTCTTTTTCTGCTATAGCCAGGCCTCATACATCAGTGGTTCATTTGAAGCTGCACCACCAGCAAACTGGTCAAGAGATACTAGATCACATGTTAAGAATAGTCCTATCCCTGACAGTTCAAAAAAGTATCAGAGAGTTATGGCAAACTTGTGTGGCAACATCCAGATGGGTGTTTGTTAGTAGCCCCACACCAAGTGCTATGATTAGATTGTGCCCAAATTACTTTAGTGATGCTCATTTTGATTTCAAGAGAAAAAGACTAAACAGACTCAGCTCACCTGGCATTTCTGAATAGTATAAAAGGGAACAATATTGTTTCCTCCTGAATTCACTCATGAAAAATGAACCATATTTCCCTTTTTTCAGTGTCAACCAGAGTTTGAATTGTGATTTCAAGTAGGAAAAATGGAAATTACTTATATTATTGTTTATTGCTATTGGATTTTTTTCCTCCCTATTATTTTTGTCATTGTTGGAGGAAGAGAACTCATGGAGGGGCCAGGGACATACCTTAAGAAGAAGCTCAGGAGTCATTATTTGTCAGAAATCTAAATCCAGAGAATTATGTTCTACACTTAAGCAGTCATGGCCTTAGCCCTTCTTGTATTTTTTTTAATGAAGCAACTCAGAAATTTTAATTAAGTAATTAAATTTGGAATTAAGTATGCTAAGCAATACAAAATAAGTGACTTCAGCTTGGCAACTACATATTAAATTACATGCAAATCACCTTCAAAAGTAGACTTACAGAATTTCAGATATGAAAGAAATTTTGGCAATCATTTAGTGAAATGCCTTAGTAGAGGAGAATACTGAAATCCAGAGCTATCAAGATATAATTTTCTCAGTACTTTTGCTCCCTCATAGCAGAAGAGGCTCAAATCTCAAATTTATCATCTAATGCTAATCCCAAATGTCTGTTATATTTTTTTAATTTCTCTTTAGTAGGGGCCAGGGTAATAATACAGCAGGAAGGGCATTTGCCTTGCATGCATGGCTGATACAAATTAGATACCCTGGCATCCCATTCAGGAGACCCGTCCCCTCAGCGGACTCCTGAATACAGAGTCAGAAGTAAGCCCTGAGCACCTCTAGGTATGGCCCAAAACCTAAAATTCAAAAAAAGAATTTTCTTTTGGAGAGAAAGGAGAGGGACTGTTGGGGGGCATGCTCTGTAGTACTCAGTGCTTACTCCTGGCTCTGTATTCAAGAATCACTCCTCACATTGCTCAGGAAACCATATGGGTACAGGGGTTCAAGCCAGAGTTGACCACAGCAAAGCAAATGCTTAATCTCTGTCATCGTACTCCAGTCTTAGGGTCTTGTGCATTTTTGCAAGTCAAATATGGTGGACCTTGTGTAGTGAGACCAGCAGCCATAGTCTGTGAATGTGTGTTCTTTTCTTTATTTTTTTCTTTTATGGTTTTTGCTCAAAGTCCTGTAGGTGGCATAGCTAAAGGCCTCCTCTCGCTGCTTTTCATTTGCCTTGGATTCATCATTGATCCTGCAAACCTAGCATTCAGCTCTCTAGTGTGACAAGAGAAAGTGTGACCAGTATAATAAGGTGATGTCATAGAAAAACTCTGGTAGGAACTTTTCCAGCTCATGAAAGCTCTGTTAAGTCTTTAGCTAAACAGGATCACATTTGAGCTTCTTGAGGTGCCTGTTGCACTTTGGCAGCCCATCACATTTTTTACTGTGGTGCCAGCCCTCTAAGCCAAGGACTCTTCCATTGCAGTGTACAACCAGAAACGTAGGTGTATTCCGATAGCACATTCCAACTTCAAGATCTAAGGACTTTCCTGGCACTGGGACTCCTCCAGCTTCTGGAACCAGGAAATCATTAATTGTTGAGTGAAGAGGCCATGAAAAGAGCTCTACAAGAGATGGAAAAAAAGCCATCAGACATTTGTGGGAAAGTTTCTGGCAGAGGGAAGAGATCTGAATTCTGAACATGGCTTCTCTTTTGTTTTAGTTTACATGATTCTCAAATGGGGTTCTGAGGCCTACATTGTCAGAGTTCTAAAGAAGAAAATGTGCAGGAAGAAAATATAGTCTGAGTGCTGTGAAATTTTAGATTTTTAAATACAGAAGTTAAGTGGGAAAAGAATACTTATTCAAGTGGAAAAATATATATATTTAAAATACCCCCTAATTTAGACATCTTATGGAGAGGGTAATAGAAAAAATAAGTTATTTACTCTGTGGTGCATTCGTGATATTTTAGAGTATGCTTTTAGTATATAGTCTTTTGTGAAAATGACTTGGAAGTTATGTTTCATGTATGCATTCTTTCTGAATTATTTCTGTAATAGAGAGATTATAGAATTGTGGAAAGTATTTGACTATAAAAGTAAGCTAGTACTTAGTAAGTTCTTAATACAACTAGAGTAAAATGTTAGACAGTTAAATTATATGAACATATATGTGCTATAAATGTATCATACAAAAGAACTGGTTGCAAAATGATTACAAATGACATAAAACAAATATTTCTATATACTGGAAATACCTAAATGATTTTTTAAATTATCATCAGAAAATGAATGCTTCATCCTGCCAGTGAGCCTCTTCATTTTTTAATTTATTGATTTTTGATTGTATTGAAATGATTGTGATCTACAAAGTCCTTCATAGTTGGATTTCAGATATATAGTGAATCAGGGCCATTCGCACCACCAGTGTCAACCTCCCTCCACCAATGAACCCAAAATATATCCTATATCACCATCCTTAATTTATTGACTTAAAGAAAATTCATCACATAGTTGACATAATTGATCATAATACATTTGCTTCCAGGTAAGTAAAAACAAATGTACCCAAGTACATTGTTTTGTTTTGTTTTGTTTTGTTGTTTTCAGAGTCTTGGCACTTTAATAATAGTGGCTATTTATTAATTTTTAATATCCAAAGCATAAACATTAGTACTAAGATAACTATACTCCTCATCTACAATAAAAACAAATAAGAAATACAGGCTAGAGGTACATCAAATACAGCAGGCAGGGTGCTTACCTGCCTTTAAGACTGACCCTAGGCATTAGTCCTAGGCATCCCATGTAATTCCCTCAGCATGCCAGGAGTAATTTCTGAGCAATGAGCCTTTAGTATCACAGGGGGCCCCCCTCACCCCAAATGCAATGTGATGTTAGTCCTATTAATATATTAATACCTTAAATTAAAAGAAATAAATCAGATAAGATCATTGATAACTGTCACAATTAAGACAATAATTTAGATTTACTAATACCAGGATGTGATTTCATTTTTTTTTGGTTTTCGTGCATCATGTATTCAAATATTTACCGAGTATAAAATATATGCCAGTCACTCTTTTATGGACTACTGAGAAGCTAACAAAATAGACATCATTTTTTGTATTATTAGAGCTTTATTTTTATGGAGGGAGGGGTGTATTTTATTTTAGTCCTTACTCTTAATGGATAACAACATGAGCTCACTAGTGAGGAAAACATTAACTGGGACCTTAGATCTATAGATATGTTTTTACACATCATCACTTATTTCATATAATCAAATTGAAACTAATATGAGCCATAAATAAGTGGTGTATGTTTTATAACTCATATGACAAATACCTCTCCTCTGCTTTACTGTTCCTTTTGTTTTTCACTTATTTAGATTATTCTGGAGGAGGGCATACTGATAGGTGCTTTGATCTTGGAGGGGGAGGGTTTGGGCAACACTCTGTGGTGCTCAGGGGTTACTCCTGGCTATGCTCTCAGAAATCACTCCTGGCTATCCAAGCACATTTGTGAAAATTATTGTATCTCTAATGAAGTCACTAATACAAAGGCAAAGGATTTATTAAGCTCTTGTTAGCTGTCCATTCTTTTAAATTGGGGTGTTACTTTAGGGATGACAGCATCAAACAAATGAGGTTGTCCAGAAATTCAAAGCATGACTTTTAAGAGCATATGCTCAGCTGCCAGGCCTCAGGGAAGAAGGTGTTGGGGGGTAGGGTGGGGAGAAATATGCTTGTACTTGCTCCAAAAAGGTCTGGTGATATCAGCCCCCAAACTGGCATACCTGAAGTGTGGTCAGATTGGTGTCTAAGGGAATCGTAGTGCATCATAGATGAGAGAGGGCCATTGGGGAAATGGTGATTCTGGATAATGGAGGCAGCAAACATGGCTTTGGCAAGGGAAGTATTTGTCCCACCATCTCCTCCTGAGATGGCCAGCTTTCTGCTGTGTGTACCAGTGTAGACATAATCTTTCATGGCTTGATTTACATCTCATTTAAGAAAAGAGTGAGTCTATGGAGCTGGCCCAGTTCGAACATGGCAACTGGTTTATGGGTATGGTTACAGCTTAAACGTCTTCATTGTTAAGGACTGTAAGGCGATAAAAATAGCCCAGCATCCTCAGTACTAATATTGCAGATCTTGGGCCAGAGGGATAGTATAGTGGATAAGACACTTGCCTTTTATGAGCCAACCAACCCATGCTCTATCCATGGCTTCCCATGTAGTCCCCTGAGCACTGCCGGAAGCGAATGTTTAGTATAGCTCCCAAATAACATTATAGATCTTTTTATTTATAAACTCTCCAGTGTTATTTTTCTATAAATATGGCTGGAGATATGACAGGAATATTTACAATTAATATTTTAGCACTTAAATTAGTTTTTTGTGAAATACTTGTTCTCCTTTTATTTTTTGAGGGTTGGGCAAAAAAGAATTAATAGTGGAATTTAAGGAGAAAGAAGACTTTTTTTTTAATTGAAACCAATGTGAATTACAAGTCTTTCACAGTTGTATGTCAGGCACCTAGTGACAGTGAATTAGGGCCTTTCTCACTACCAGTGTTGACCTCTCTCCACCATAGTTCCTAGTATGCATTCCCTACCTCCATCCATAGCCCCCAGACTGCTAGTAAAACAGGTTCCATTTTTGTGTATAGCTTGTTATAGTTTGGGTCCCTTGATTATATTGTCATTGACTTTGGTTTGGGTATTTAGGTCTGACCATTTTTGATTTCCACTCAATGCTCCTAAGATCACTTTGCCTCTGGGTCCCATCTACTTTTGTTTTTCTTTTCTCAATTTGTAGGAAGATATAAAAATATGAGGCAGAACAAGATAACTTGTTCTATCATTGGAAGAAGACTTTTTTGTTTTGTTTTGGTTTGGTTTGGTTTTGGTTTTTGAGTCACACCCGGCAGCTCTCAGGGTTAATTCCTGCTTCTATGCTCAAAAATCGCTCCTGGCAGGCTTGGGAGACCATTTGGGATGCCGGAATTCGAACCACTGTCCTTCTGCATGCAAGGCAAACTCCTTACTTCCATACTATCTCTCCGGCCCCGAGAGAAGACTTTTTTTTTTTTTTGGTTTTTGGGTCACACCTGGCAGTGCTCAGGAGTTACTCCTGGCTCCATGCTCAGAAATTGCTCCTGGCAGGCACGGGGGACCATATGGGGCATCGGGATTCGAATAGATGACCTTTTGCATGAAAGGCAAGCGCCTTACCTCCATGCTATCTCCCGGGCCCCGAGAGAAGACTTTTTTAATCCTTTTCACATTTCCCATTTTTTAGTACTTCTGACTCTGGTTTATAAGGTGAATTTAGATCTCCATGTAGAATAGTGATCAGATATTAGTACACTAAGCAACAAATGATGCCACACTTTTCCTGTCTATAAGAAATCACTGTATTTGGTTCAGAGAGATAGAACAGTAATTAATGCTCTTGACTTGCATGGAGATGATGCCAGTTTTATTCCCAGGATAGCTATGATTGATCCCCTTTGTACCATCAGGAGTGACCCCAAGTACAGAGCCAGGGATATTCCTGATCACAGCTAGGGTTGGACCCAACCCTCTTCCAAATTGGAAATCACTATTTCCAATTAGTAAAATTGTTTCTATGTAATCTTTTTGTTTGTTTTTGAGCCACACCCGATGACACCCAGGTGTTACTCCTAGCTATGCATTCAGAAATCGCTCCTGGCTTTCGGGACCATATGGGATGCCAGGGTTTGAGCCCAGTTTTGTCCTGGGTGAGCTGTGTGCAAGGCAAATAGCATACCACTGTACTATAGCTCTGGCTCTTTTAATGTGATTTTTGTCTCATTTAAAAGCCACAGTGCTTTATTATTTCTTATCAATGTTGAATTCCTGTACTTTACATTTCTACTTTAATAATGTTATTATTCCTTTAATATATGTGTTATGTGATATATATCACATATACAGTTTTGTCTGTATATATTATATCACATATACAGTTTTTGTATATATATATATAAATTTTTTTCTCACCCAGTAGAGAGTTTATCTTGAAATTAAACTCAAAGAGGAAAAATTAAACTGAGAGATTTGAAAAGAGAAGCAAAGCTATTTTTATTTCTTTGAGGCTACTGCCTATGTCATCTATTATTTCCTCATTATATCCATTTCTTCAGATCAAGAAACTGGGACATATAAAAGGATCAAGTCACTAATGGAAAATCAAGGCATAAATTGGGGATGAGGAGGAGACCCAGTGATCTTTTCCCTAATAAAAAATTTTGTTGGGGCCTGGGAGATAGCATGGAGGTAAGGCATTTGCCTTTCATGCAAAAGGTCATCGGTTCGAATCCCGGTGCCCCATATGGTCCCCCGTGCCTGCCAGGAGCAATTTCTGAGCATGGAGCCAGGAGTTAACCCCTGAGCACTGCCGGGTGTGACCCAAAAAAAAAAATTTTGTGTTATCTTTTATATATATAGGTAAATGGATATCAGTAAGTCCTCCCTCCTTTTTTAGAAATCCAAAGAAGTTCTCTCCAAATTAACTGCACTAAAATAATGGTCACTGGGTCCCACAGCAAATCAGGGTACTGTGAGGTACTGAGTTCCATACCTGCTGAACTAATTGTATTCGTTTTTAAAACTTAAGCAAATTAGTGGAATAAGAGATGATTTAAAATCTTGGATTAAATAAATAAATAAATAAATAAAAAATCTTGGATTAGGTGACAAAAGATACAATAGCATGAGCTTATATGCCACTGGGGTTTCCAGAAGAATATTTAGTATTCCTGCAGAATTTAGTCTCCTTGAATAAATATTTATCTCTTCTCATATCCTAAAATAGCAACATACTGTGTGTTTGTATATGAGAGTGTGTGTTTGTATATGAGAGTGTGCCTATGAGAGTGTGTGGGCATATGCATGTGTAACAGAGAGGAAATAGAAATCAGGAGGCAGGGGCCCAGGAGATAGCATGGAGGTAAGGCGTTTGCCTTTCATGCAAAAGGTCATGGGTTTGAATCCCGTTGCCCCATATGGTCCCCCGTGCCTGCCAGGAGCAATTTCTGAGCATGGAGCCAGGAGTAACCCCTGAGCACTGCCGGGTATGACCCAAAAAACCAAAAAAAAAAAAAAAAAAGAAAGAAAAGAAAAGAAATCAGGAGGCATAGAACTGTTTTAGAGCTTAATATCCTCTCAAAGTTGATGGGTGGATAAGACTATACAGCTGGATTAGAAAATATAAGGTGTGGAGGGTTTCTTTCAGTTCTTTGTCACATCCAACAGTAAGATTTCATCTCAACAGTGAGAATGACATTTATTGAAGTGTCTGGAAACTAGTACTGTTAGGTCTGTGACAAAAGGAACACTCTTTCACTGTTTGTGGGACTGTTGTCTGGTTCAAGCTTTATGAAAAATAGTATTATTTTTCAAAGAAGTAAGAATATAACTTCCATATAATGCAGCAATTTAATTTCCTGGTATATATTCCCAACACATAAACATTGATTCAAAAAGATATGTGCAACCTATGTTCATTGCAATACTTAATACAATAGCTATGGAAATGACCCAATGTCCAACAACAGATGAATGGATAAAAAAGTGATAGTGCATTTGCACAACAGGAAATTATGCAACTGTAATAAAAGATGGCATTAGCAGTTCACTATAATTTAGATGGAACTGGAAAGTGTCATGCTAAGTGTAAAAGGAAAATGTGAAATATCAATGAACTCATTAATTTGTTGTATAGAAACAAAACAAAAGAAAACAAACATATCAAATGATAAGATAATTTCTCCCTCGAGAGAGTTTTTGTTTCAAAAATAAAAATACTGAAGAACAGGAATAAAATCTTGACTGCTGAACTGGAGTGATAGCACAGCAGTAGGGCATTTGTCTTGTATTCTAACAACCAGGTACAGACACATGTTTGATTCCCAGCATCCCATTTGGTCCCCTGAGCCCTCCAGGAGAGATTTCTGAATGCAGAGCCAGGGATAACTCCTGAGCACTGCCAAATGTGGCTTTAAACTGAAAATATATATGCATATAAAAACAAGAAAAAAATCTTAACTACTTTAGAGCTTCCATGGGATTATTCTTAAAATGCACTATAATTTTAATTGGAATAATGTAATTGAACATAGTTATAAGTGTGTCACCATAATAATAAAATATATGAAGGCCAATAATACCATGAACACATTAAGAGTATGTTCATAATTAATAATCAAGATAATAAAGACTAAATCAGCAATAGGAGATATATTAACAATATTCATAATATCAGTGGTCATAGCATTGCTTTATTCTGGTGTAGCAAATGTTTAGCCTAGGGCCCAGTTAAGGCCAGAAAATCATGTGGTATGACCCTAACACATGGCAGGACACACTTGAATTTCTCTTTCCCCTTGATCAAAGCCCAACTGCCAATCTCAGGTTATGGCCTGAAACTGATGTTATAAATATACAAATGGCCATTGACAAAGACAGGTTCCAACCCTTCCTATTAGCAAGCCTATCAATTGATGAAAAAAATTATGACACATTTTGGTAGTACATACCACAATATAAATGTGAATATTCTTGGGCCAGAGAGATGGCACAGTGGTAGGTCATTTGCCTTGCATATGGCCAACCTACGACAGACCCTGGTTCAATCCCCAGCATCCCATATAGTCCCCCAAGTCTGCCAGGGGCAATTTCTGAGCAGAACCAGAAGTAACTCCTAACCACCCCCCACACACACACCAAAATGTGAATATAAGGCACTTGACTTACACATGACTTACACATGGCTAACCTGGATTTGATCTCTGGCATTACATGGTCTCCCAACCACCTCCAGGAGTGATGCCTGAGCACAGAGCCAAGCAAATAAGCATTACAGTGTCTGACTAAAAAAATAAATAAATAAACTCACAAGAAAAAAGTATGTTGCACTATATGAATAAAGACATTCATTAGAGTATTCTTTGCTACTGGAGAAAACCAGAATGCTAATAGTTAGCAATAAGAAAGTATTTAGAGTTTCTGAAATTAGTCTCTGACGACCCTTTGAATCTCTGAACATCTGTAGTGATCCCCCCCTTTTCATTTCTAATCCAGTTTATCAAGTTTTTCACTCTATTTCTTTGTGAGTTTTTACAGTGGTTTATCAGTCTTGTTTATCTTTTCAAAGAACCAACTTTTGCTTTTGTTGATCTTTTGTATTGCTTTCTGGATTTCCACTGCATTGATTTCTGCTCTAAGCTTTGTTATTTCCTTCTGCCTACCTATATTTGGTTGCATTTGTTGATTATTTTCTAATTTTATAAGCTATGCATGTAGGCCCCTTCTTCCTTCCTAATCTGTCTGTGCTTGCAAAGCTATAAATTTTTCTCTCAGTACCGCTTTTGCTGTGTCCCATAAATTTTGATAATTTATGTCTTTATTGTCATTTGTTTCCACAAATGTTTTGATTTACTCTTTGGTTTCATCTCTGACCCACTAGTAGTAAGCTGTTTAATTTCCAGGTGCTAAAGTTTTTGTTCTGTGTCCCTTTGTAGTTCACATCTAATTTCAGTGCCTTGTGATCAGTGAAGGTAATCTGCACAATTTCTATACTCTTGATTTAATGGAGATATGTTTTATGGGCTAGCATGTATTCTATCCTGGAGAATGATTCATGTGCATTGGAGAAGAATGTTATTCAGGTTTCTGGGGATGGAGTGCCATAGTCCACTTTCTTCCATTTCTCTTCTCAGAACTAGTATATTTTTGTTGGGTTTCAGTTTGGTCGATCAATCAGGGGGTGGCAGGGCAATGTTGAGGTCTCCCACAATTATTGTGTTGTTTTTTTATATATCCTTTCAGATTTGTCAACAATTGTGTTATTTTGCTAGTTCCTCATTGGATGTGTATATGTTTAGGAGTGTGATTTCTTTCTGTTGTACATATCCCTTGATTAGTACAAAATCTCCATCTTTGTCCCTTACAACTTTTCTGAGTCTGAAGTCTGTGTTGTCTGAATTATGGCCACTCCAGCTTTTTTAAGAGTGTTGTTTGCTTGGATGATTTTTCTCTAGCCTTTGATTTTGAGTCTATGTCTGTTCTGACTGTTTAGGTGTGTTTCTTGTAGGCAGCAGAGGGTTGGATTCAGGTTTTTGATCCATTTAGATACTCTATGGCTCTTAACTGTTGCATTTAGTCTATTGACATTGAGAGAGAGAATTGTCATGGGATTTAGTGCCATCTTCGTGTAGAAGTTTGGTGTGTCTGTTGGTCAGTCTTGTCTTAAAGTAGACCTTTCAGGGGTTTTTTTGTTTTGTTTTGTTTTGGTTTTTGGTTTTTGGGTCACACCCGGCAGTGCTCAGGGGTTACTCCTGGCTCCATGCTCAGAAATTGCTCCTGGCAGGCACAGGGGACCATATGGGGCACCGGGATTCAAACCGATGACCTTGTGCATGAAAGGCAAATGCCTTATCTCCATGCTATCTCCCGGGCCCCCCTTTCAGGTTTTTTAAGGCTGGTTTTGAGTCAAAGTTTCTGATCTGTTGTTTATCCATGAAGCTATGTATACTTCCTTCAAATCTGAAAGTGAGTTTTGCTGGGTGCACTATTCTAAGCAAGGCAATTATTTCATTGAATTTTGTCACTATGTTCCACCACTGCCTTCTTGCCTTGTGGATTTCTTGTGTCTACTGTAAATCTTAAGGATGCTCCCTTGACTGTGATTTTTTTTATCTTGCTGCTTTTAGTTTCTATCCCTATCTATGGTATTTGACATTATGACTAGGATGTTTCTTGGGATGCTTTTTTGTTGTTTTTTGTTTTGTTTTGTTGTTTTGGGCCACACCTGGCAGTGCTCAGGGGTTACTCCTGTCTATTTGCTCAGAAATAGCTCCTGGCAGGCATGGGGGACCATATGGGACACTGGGATTCAAACCAACCACCTTGGGTCCTGGATTGGCTGCTTGCAAGGCAAACACTACTGTGCTATCTCTCTGGCCCCTTGGGGTGCTTTTTCTTGGATCTCTTCTAGCTGGTACTCTTCAGGCATACAGGATTTGGTTGCATGCAGTTTTTAGCTCTGGGAGTTTCTTTGTAATGATGTCCTTGACTGTTGATTCTTCCTGGGGATTTTCTTCCTGTGTCTCTGGAACTCCAATATTCTTAAGTTGCTTCTTTTTAGGTTATAAAAGACTTTTATTTTCATCTGTTCAATTTTTTGAGTAATTTTTCCATTTTCTGATAATTCACTTTAAGGCTTTTTTCCAATCTCTTCTGTTGTATAAAATTGTTATGCATCTCATCTTTCAGCTTACTGGTTGTATCCTCAGCTGCTGTTATCCTGTGAAAGAGGCTTTCCATTGAGGTTTTCAGTTTGTCTACTGAGTTTTCAGACCTGTTATTTCAGTCTGGAGTTTTCTGATTTCTATCTTCATATCCCCTTGTCTCTTATTAGTGTTACATTCAACTCGATCTATGCATTCTTTGAGTTCTGTGAACATCCTTCATAGTTCTTCTCTAAACTCCATGTCTAAGAGACTAAGTAGGTGGTTGGCTGTTTTGGTGACATCAGAGTTGCCATCTTCATTCTCTATGCGTGGTCTTGGCCTGCATTGTTTCCCCATTGTCATGCATGTATTTTTTTCTACATGTTGTGGTGATATTCATTGATTAGATGATACGTGCAGCCGCAAAGTGGAGCAGAACGGCTGCTCTCCTCTGATTCCACTCTTTGTGGGTGGGACTGCTCACCTCTGAAGAAAATGAATCCTCAGAGAGGATGCCAAAAAGGGTCAAGGTCCCAGGCCGAAGCAGAGCAGATAAAAGGCCCAAGATGTCTGCCGTACTTCTGACACACAGCAGAAATCATCTAGTTCCACTGTCTGTGGGTGGGATGACTCACTTCTGTAGGATATGAGCCCTCAGGGCAGAAAAGTGCTTAAAATAATTATATTATATGCAAAGAATACAGTGGGGGGAAGGCACTGGCCTTGCATACATCTGATCTCAGTTTGATCCCCAACACCATATATGGCCCATCAAGTCCATCAGAAATGATCCCTGAGAGATCAAAGCCAGAAGTAATCCCTGAGCACTGCCAGATATGGTCCCAGAACTAAAAGAAAATATAATTTTAAAAATGAGAATCTAAATTGGATATGAGAATATATTTTCTGGAAAAGCAGCCATAGTAGAGTCAAAATAGTAATATCCCATCTTAGTTTTAAAATATGTATATAAAGATAAAAAGTTCAAAGAATACATACCAAATATTTGACAGAAGTATGCTATGTTGGAGCCAGGGCATAGCACAGCAGGAAGGGCATTTGCCTTGCACACAGGCAACCCTAAGCCTGCCATGAATGATTTCTGAGTACAGAGCAAGGAATAATCTCTGAGCACCACCAAGTATGGCCCCAAAACTAAAAACAAAGTATTTTGTAAAAAGCAGACATAAAACTGCATCTTCATTTATCTATAGTCAAGACTTGCTTGACTTCTCAATGAGCCCAGACTATAATTTAATTTTGGTTTGTTTTGGTGTCACACTTAGTGATACTCAAACCTTACTACTATACTCTGTGCTCAGGAATCACTCCTGGTGGGGTTTGTGGGGCCATGTTTTAAGCTGGGGAAGCAAGTGCCATACCTGCTATAGTATCTCTCCAGCCCCTATAATTTAATGTTTAAAATTAAGCAACATCATTGGCAATATTTATCTCTTTTAGGTTGAGTTATTTTAAATCTGCATCTCTCCCAGTAAAAAATCATTTGATTAATAATTCATATGATATGAGTGCTTGGAAGGTAGGCTCATATATAGAAAAATAAAAAATACAGGCGCCAGAATAAATAATTGTGGCTTACGCAAAGCTTTTTTTTTCTTCTATTCTAACAGTAGAAAGGCAATTTATTTTCTCTGCAAAGTCTTCTGGGGCCAGATTTCTATCTTAGTTTCTCTGTTCACTTCAATAAGCAGCTTCTAAATGTGACCAGAGCACAGATCCCATCCTGTTGTGTGTGATTGCTGAGAATTGAACACTTGATTTTCTTTTCTTTATAGAAATTTTTCCTGTGAGTGAATCAAACATAATTCCTAACAAAAGTTCCTATTAATCTCTAACACAATGTCTTCAATTTATATAAATTTCAGTCTACAAAATCATGGCACTACTGATACTTACTTGAGGTTGGGTAATTATAACAAGGACTGTAGGAAGTTTGGCAGCATTTTTACCTCCCCCCAGTAAATATTATTAGATATTTCTCCCCAGATTTGACAACCAAAATATTCTCCAGATGTTGTCAATAATTAAGAAGGGTAAAAAAAGGGACCCGGGAGATAGCATGGAGGTAAGTCATTTGCCTTTCATGCAAAAGGTCATCGATTCGAATCCCGGTGCCCCATATGGTCCCCCGTGCCTGCCAGGAGCAATTTCTGAGCATGGAGCCAGGAGTAACCCCTGAGACTGCCGGGTGTGACCCAAAAATCAAAAAAAACAAAAAAGAAGGGTAAAAAAGGGGGCACTGGAGGTAAAGTGCCTGCCTTGCCTGCGCTAGCCTAGGATGGACCACGGTTCAATCCCCCAGTTTCCCATATGGTCCCCCAAGCCAGGAGAGACTACTGAGCGCATAGCCAGGAGTAACCCCTGAGTGTCACTGGGTATGACCCAAAAACAAAAACAAAAACAAAAACAAAAAAAAGAAGGGTAAAAAAGACACTGGGACCACTAACAAAATCATAATATATGCTATAATCACTGTTATTCCCTCACCAAAAAAAGCTGTACTTAGCACCAGCATCATACTTTTCCTTTAAAATTGAGAATGCCACATAAAATTTACTTATACATGGATGGATATGTAGACTATTATGCTGAATGAAATGATTCAGAGGGAGATATATATAATAATCACACTTATATATATCACTTATAAGTGATATAAGAAAAATAAAAGATAGTGTGGTTATAATATCCAGAGATAATAGGGATGAGGGCCTGTAGGACCAGTATATGGTAGGAAACTTGCCACACAGAGTGGAGCAGTACACTTAGGGTAGAGATTGAGCACTATGATAATGATTACTCTGGACAATAACTGGGTGTTGAACAGAGATAAAGTGATATGCATGCTATCTCTTCATTAACAATAATGCAAATCACAGTGTCTCAAGGGAAAAGAAAGGATGAGAAAGAGAGAAAGAAAAGTTAAAAGCCTGCTCCAGAGGCAGTTGGGAGGGGAGAGAGGGAAACTGGGGACACTTGTGGCAGAAAATGTTCATGGGTGAAGAGTGGCATACATTGCAACTAAAACTCATCATGAACAACTTTAATCATCATATTTAAATAAAAGAAAAAAGTAAAATTGAGAACTCCAGGGGCCAGTAATATGGTAAGACTCTTGCCTTGTGCACAGCTAACCCAGGTTTACTTACTGGTACCCCACATGGTCTCCCAAGATCTGCCAGAGTGATTTTTGAGGGTAGAACCATTGAACATCACCAGTTGTAGTACCTTTTCAAAAAGACAAACAAACAAACAAACAAACTGACTACTCCAGGGACCAGAGAGATACTACAGTAGGTAAGAAACTTACCCAAAATAAAATAAAATAGAACAAAATTGATAACTCCAAAATCTCTATCAGGAATTGTAAGAGATGAAAAACATAAGAAATGTTTTTTTGTTGCTTTTTGCTCTATGTGGTTAGAAAATCATCCCTTCTTATATACTGGATCTAAATTTCTACTGTGTCAAATAATTACTATTTTCATTTGAATATGCAAGCATAAAAATTACTTCCCTAGAGTGTAAGAAAAGTATTAAGGATATTATACTGTGCCACATTCATGATGAATGTCTTCAGTCTATACTGCAATATTTCTAAGAGACTAATATAGCAGCATTCATAATTCTGTTCTACACTAAATCAAAAATTTCATCTCCAGTTGATGGCTTATCTCTTTTAAGGGCAATTATGTATGCATAATTTACCACTGTGGAATACCTTAAGAGTATAGTATTTTTCCACTAATGAGAAATGTTTGCTCAATATGCTTTTCTATTCTAGTGACAGAGTGTGCCTCGCTGCCAATCATATAAATAAGGTGGCTAATTTGAAAGAAACCATAAAACATCTTTTCTTTGTTCTGCCTTTTCAAGCAAATTTAGAGAAAACCAATTCCTCTGTCAAAGCAGAGAACCACACTGGAACCTTATTTAAAAAGCTGCTTTGAAGGGGCTGGAGTGGTGGGGCTGAGCAATAAGGAGTCTACCTTACTGACACTAGACTAGGATGGACCGCAGTTCAATCCCCCAGTGTCCCATATGGTCCCCCAAGCCAGGAGCAATTTCTGAGCACATAGCCAGAAGTAACTCCTGGGCGTTACCAGGTGTGGCTCAAGAAACAAACAAACAAACAAACAAAAAGCTGCATTGGAATAAGAGCAAATATATAATAGCTCAGTGTTAGACTTCTTCTGGGGTTATTTAGTGCCTTGTATGTCAAAATGACCTCTTAGGATGCTATTCCACAACATGGACAGTATGTTCAGGACCACAGGAGGAGATCATTTCAATAATACCCCAATATTCTTACTTTTAAAAATTCTGATAGCTTCAAAATTATATCTTAAAAGTAATTGCCAGCATGAAATTGTCAGAATATCCAAAAATTCATATAAAAACAAAATGCCCATACTGGGAAAAAGAAGTACTTGCGTGTGCACCATGACTGTCAGAATAGATTAGTGGTAGAACTGAACCTAGAAAAGTAGGTAGGATTCCCAAAGAAAAATAAAAAATAAGGTTATATGACAGATGTAAAATCAGAGGGTGCCAAGATGAGGAAACACACGACAAGTTTAATTAAGTAAGATAGTTTGGTTGATAGAAGACTTTCACTGAGCAAATATGCATTGTATCTAGGACACAAACCAATCATCCAGATCTTGGGGCTTCTGTATCATAGCAGATCAGCAGCTGAAAAGCAACTCAGACCATATAATTTATCCTTGCTAATAGGATACAATTGGATCTGTATCTAGAGCCATTGGGTAGTAAATAGATGGATGGCGCGCTCAAATTGGACAATTAGAAGTTTTTAAGAAGGCATTGGTGGCCTTTCTCTCTCTTCCTTTCTCTCTGTCTTTCTGTAAAAGTGGGGAAAAAAGAAGGCATTGGTAGGACTCAAAAACATGGCATGGTGGCACAGTGCCTACACTGCATGTGAGAGCTAATTGCTAAGTGCAATTCCCTGCAACTCTGCCAATCTTTGACTCCACAACTAAGTGTGTA
>PVKC010017810.1:0-19988 GCA_004027635.1 Crocidura indochinensis
TGGTCCGTCCTAGGCAAGGCAGCAGGCACCTTACCTCCTGCGCCACCTCCCGGCTCCCTGACCTCTCCATCTCTATCTCCCCCATGAACTCGTGACTATTTTCAATGACATGGCCACAGAGAACTAAGGTCACAGTTGGAATTTACAAAAGCCTAAATCAGTGGTGTACCATTTGTGGCCCCCCCATACAACATTTTGTGATCTGCCCTAGAGGAATCTTTTTTTGTTTTGTTTTGTTTTAGTTGTTTGGGTCACACACCCCCAATGTTCAAGGCTTACTACTGACTTTGCACTCAAGGATCACCCCGACTTTGCCTCCTGCAGCCCCCAGGTAAATTGAGTTTGAGACCCCTGGCCGAAACCCTATGGGTCAGTTCATAGTCTCAAAATGGACAGATTCTCCTCAATTATAGAATGAGCCCCATGTATTCACAATGGCCCTGGACAACAAAAGAGAAGCAGAAAGGCTGTAATATGAGCAGGGACTGACCAAACATCAATGACTTTGAAGAGGAGGACGAGGTCATGAGCCTAGGGGCGAGCCTCTGGGAGCTGGAAAAGGAATGGGTCAAAATATAGATAACATCACAGGTCTTTGTTGTTTTATACTACTATGTAGGGACCATTTGTCACAGCAGCAGCAAGAAGACACAGATACATGCCTCCAACTTTTTATCTGAGAAACGGCTTGAATTCTGCCAGAGTCTATCATGCTGAAATGAACTTGATCTACACCAGGTATTGAACACAACCTGTTTTTTTCCATTAGCGTGACAGGTAGAATGACTCCTAAGCCTCCTGGCCAGGTTCCTCTCTTGCTCTAATGTGGGGCTAGAAGAAAGAACCCTAGACAGGAAGGTGAGCTTAACTCAGGTTCTGGCTTACTGAGCAAAGGTCTGATGATCTTAGATTTGTTCTCACCCTCCCCTGGGCCTCATTTTTCCAGTCTAGGTATTGGGTGTGGAGGAAAGGGCTTCACTGACAGCCTGTATCAGTGTGTGGGCATGGACATGTATATGAGTCTGTATATATATTTGTATAGATGCATGCACATGTGCGCTTATTTGTGGTGTGTATGAGTAGAGGCACATGTACATACTTGTATATTATGTGCACGAGTACATTACGTATATTCATGTAAGCGTGGGTCTATATACATATATATGTGTGGATGTGTATGTATATATAGGTGGAGATGCTTATGTGCATGAATGCATATATTTACATGTATGCACATATATATGTGTATGTTTCTATATGTATAGGAGTTTTGTTAAGTCATCTAAGACCTTTGCTGTGGTTTTCAATAAATCTAGACCTTTGTAATGTTTCCTTGGGGAAAGGATCTCTCAGACCTCAAAGCTGCTCTCCCCAATGTACTTTCTCCTCTCACCATGATCTGCATTCCTGAGAGTAGATGAGGATAGAGGAAACACCCAGAGGCTATCTCCACTGACTTCTACCAATGTTCAGCCAACATCCTTGGTTATATCAGCTTATCTCTGTACTCACAAGAAATCAACAGCTAAACATGTAAATATCTATTGGTTCCCTCAGCCACGACAGTCCCTCAGGCTTTTCGAAGCAGTGGAAAGATGGGTCTTTCAGTCTAAGAACCATGAGTTTAATGATGTCTTAACCTCCTTCCCACTTGACAAAGTGGGAATATAATGCTGTACAGACAATATTAGATCACAATGAAGTCAAACTCTTAAGGCCATTTTAGGGATCAATAACACAAGTAAAACCAGTGTGATGATTGCTGTAATTGCAGCAGACAGGAGGAAGCGCCTGTGTATGTGCAAGGGGTATTAATCCTGCCAGCAGGGGGCAATCATCAGAGAAAACATCCCATCGAAGGACAGTCAATCTATACGGAACTCTAATGCAGGTAATGAATGAATGTATAAAGTCTATCAGCTCAATATTGGTTTGGATAGTAAGCTAAAAAATAAAAAGGACCCTCCCACTCCCTTTCCCATCAAATCTAAATACACAGGTCTTGGTGGTCACAAGAGGAGGAATAGTGATACTGAATCTGGCCTCACAGGGCTCATAGTCTGCCATGTAAGCATATGGGCTAGTTTCAGACAAGGTTGAATAAAAAAATAAATAAAAAGAAAGAGGGAAACTAATGAGGTTGATGGGAGACCCAGGCGCCCCTCAGATCTTTCCTGAATATGATTCCCTTCAATCTTGAACCTTCCTTTCCTGCTTGATCCTCTTGTCCCATTGCTGCATGCACATACTTGGACCCAGATCCTCACCCTGAATCCTACTGCAGGGATGCCCAGCAGACACTTACATTATAGGAAAGGGAGGGAAGCAGAGCAAGAAAGGCGAGTGAGAAGATTGATGCTGGCATTGTCTCCATGGCAACTGCTGAGGATGGGCTCCAGGCCCAACTGCCTAGGGCAGCTCCTGTAGCTCTTCCCAGATTCCAGGGCTTTGAAGGAAGATGAGATACTTAGATAGTGACCCTGAGAATCCATGTGGCCATGGGAGTATGGGGGAGCTGTCATTCAGGTTGTCCATGAGATGGGATTCCCCTGTATCCTTGGAAACTGCTTTTGACTCTGTGGGCCTTAGAGGAGACCTGTTCCAGACCCTGAACTGAAATATAGGGAAAACTGAGTTCTCAGGATGAGATGGTGAGCACCTACTATGCAACTGGTTCTTACAGCTAGTTTCTGTCTACCAGACCACATGACCGGGGAGAAAGTGTTTGGGCATTGTGGGTAAGAGGTGGGTGTCAGAGATGTGCGTTTGTGGTGCAAATCTTTGCCCTATTACTCTTTTTTAAGCCCCAACTTTATTATATGTAAGATTACAAAAGTTTATGCCTTCCGCTATTATCTACCTTCTGAGCACTTGAGTTTTGGAATGATGCAATTGGCACCGAAATCTTTATGTGTTGGGCTTGATAAAACATATACTCTCAATAAATTTCACATAATAATAACACTGTAAAGTGATTCAGAGAAAAGAAAATTTGTATTTAGCCAGATTAAATAACAATAACAGCAACAACAACAACAACAATAATCCAGACTTGGTTTAGCTTTAGTAGGGACAGGATCTAGTAACTTCTGGAACAACCAGATTTCATCTCTTTGCCTAACTGAGATGCATTTTGATCTATATTGGTCAATCTTGTAGAAAGAAGAACTTTGTAGGGTAATGGGAGCACATGGGTCAATTGTGAGAAGAACAGGTTAATCATAACAATATGAGTTCTCATGTATTGGGAACTTAAATGTGCCATATCCCCTACTGCGCATTTTACACGAATTCTTCCCAAGAGCTCTTTAAGTTAAGTACTTGCATATCCTATTTTATAATAAAGGAATCTGAGGTGTTGCTTGGGTTTTACAAGCATCACCCCGTGATCACACAGCTGGTAAATGGTAGCAATGAAACTACAGTCAAAGATAGGTTGCTTGTTGAGGAAAGGAGGGAGAGTGGAGCATTATAGCGGCTGTCCTTGGTCCTGAAACAGCGATTCCTTGCTGTCTGAGAAAGCTTATTCATAAAAGCTACCTGACCTTTCTTCCCTCCCTACTCTAGGAGTCTAACAGGTAATAGAAGGAGAGAAAGGGCATAAAAGAGAATAAAAGACTCTGGGAGACAATGAGATAAAAAAATCAGAGATTCGTAGAAAGACAAATATCCTGAAAGGCCATGGAGGAGAAATAAAAAGGGACTCATAGTTACTATATGTTATATAATAACAAAGTCGTGAGGCAAAGTGCTCTCAGTAGCGGTTCGTCTCTTTCCTCTTTGCCACACTTGTGATCAGTAGTCTCCTCTACTAGATTCTATCTCATTATCCTTATCTTCCAGGTTTGTTTTGAGTCATCAAGAAGAGAATAGTGAAAAAGTTCAAGTATGGTGCCTAGCACTCCGGGTGCTCAGATATTCTCTTCAACTGTATGCTTGGTCTTATCAGTAGCCTCTGTCCAGATTTAATCGGGTTTAGGCTAGATACCAGCCCATCAGCCCTTGTCCCAAAATAATGGTTTGCAGGGAAAAATTTCTGCAGCCACCCAAGTTCATTTGTCATGTGGACTTTCCCTGCCATAAAGCCCCGAGCTGCTCCAGAGTTAGGAACCACATTTCTTGCATTTCAAAAGTGCCTTAAGTGAGAATCGTTTTCCAATGGTGGCATGCAAATGCCTCTTTCAAGAGTGGAAATTGCTTTGAAGTTACTATTTCCTCGGCTTTGATAATAATCTGCTTAATGTCTTGTGTCAAACTAATTACAGCATAATTACCTTTTTTAATAACAGGTACTTTTAATTGGTGCAGGGTTAAACAATTCTGTTGTAAAAATCAGTTGTTTTACATTCATGGCTACAGTTTACAAAGAACTGGGACAACCTTGTAATATTAAACACTTCATAGAGCTGGGAAGGGGCTAGGCAGAGGGGTGCCAACTGGCCATCTCTCCATCACATTCGACCCCTTTCCTTCCAAGGCTTCCTCTGCTCACAAGCAAAAATCCTTAACACAGTCTTGGAAGGAGGGAGAAGGATAATTCAAGTGACATGTTCAACTACACCATCTAGATTTGCTTCTATGTGCACATGCTTAAAAGTATGTGGAAGAAGTATTTGCTATTTCCCTTTTACAGATGAGTAAAGTAAGGTCTGAGAGAAAGCAACCTACCCAAGGTCACAATTAGGTAATCATATTTTGGATTCAAGCCATAGAGCTTTTAAATTAAGCACTTAAAAAGGTAGTACCCAATTTACAGCATACTAGACACAGAGCGGACCACCTATACTAGCAGCCTGGGGGGTGAAAGAGGGGGATATGGGATGTACGCTGGGAACAGGGGCGGAGGGAGGACATTATTGGTGATGGGAATGCCCCTGATTCAATTTCACTATGTACCTAAAATATTACTGTGAAAGATTTGTAATCCAGGTTGATAAAAATTAAAAAATAAATTTAAAAAGGTAGCACCACCATTGAATGGCTATGAATTTAGGGATGATATTTATGATATTATGCTAGATGGATATTTAGGCATAATCCAAGCTATATATCATAATGTTTAAGTGACCCAGACCAATTATTTACCTTTTTTGGGTCTCATTTATTCACCTAGAAATAGCAGCAGAGTAATAATAAGGCAGACAGAGGTCTGGGTAGATGCTGAAAGGGCTGGAGCACAGACTTTGCATGCAGAATTCCTTGTTCCATGTCCAACACTACATGCTTTCCTGAATTCTATAAGGAGTGACTCCTGAGCATTGCTTGGTGCAGCCTCAAAACAAAACAAAAACATACATGCCTTACTTGATTATGTTTTATTTAAGATTTATGCTTTTTAAAGAGGCTTGTGGCTATTCTGCATTGAGTGAATGTGTTTATTCCAATTTTCCAACAGCTTGGATCTCTGCATTCCATTAACCAATGTTTGTGTTTGTTTTGACTAAGGGCCAACACCGAATGCCCAGGGCTTACTCCTATCTCTGTACTCAGAGATTATTCCTTGCAGTACTTAGATGACCTCTTGTGGTGTTAGAGATCAAGCCGGGTCAGCTGCATGTAAAGAAAGTGCCTTAACCCCTGTATTATCTTCTGGGCTCCTATATTTTGTGATTGTTTTAGCAATAATTTAATGGTGCTTTTAGTATACTATTTTAGAGGGTAAACATTTTTAATACAGTGAGTCATAAAATAAAATTAACATGACTCACCTTATCACAACATTGTAATACCCTAGAACCAAATCCAGTATACACTGGCAGGGTTTTATGGGGTTAGGGAGATAACATGAAAATAGAGGCACAATGCCTGACACAGTTGGTCCTCACAGAGACAGGCTTTCTCAGAAGCTGCCAACACTGCTCCCGCCCTGCCTTTCTTCTCCCATTTCTCTCCTCATTGAACCTTGAGTACCCCATGGATGTATTCCCTCATGTCTTGGCTGAAAAAGTGCACATACTCATCTCATTACTGCAGCTTTTTGCATTTCATTAAAAAACCTGACAGGCCATTTCATAATAATTTATTAGCATAGAGTCAATTTTTATTAATTACAATCATTAATTTATCAGTGTTCCCGTCATCTGAAGTTTGGTCAGAGATGAAAGGCGAGAAGTGCAGAGAGAAAAATGGGGGAAAGTGGAATTTTCAGGCTGGGGATCCAGAATGCTGGGTGTGGGGTGGGGGACTTGTGGGGGAGTGGACTAGAAGTAGTATACTAGGAGCTGATGGCATTTGGATGTCTCGATATAATGGGAGGTATCATCTTAAATAGTCTGGCAGAGGGGCTCTGGAGATCAGGAGTATGTGATAATCTCATGTGCTTCCTCAGACAATGAAAATATAAAAATGACAGGTGACAGGGTTCACAAACTTTGGTGATAAAATCCTCTGGATTTAAGTTTCATGTCAGCCTCCATTTTAACTTTGTCCTATCCTTCTTCCCTACTTCACTCAGGTATTAATTTTTTTTTCCTTGTAGGTTGTAAGATCTTTGAGAGAGAGTCTTGATCACATCATTAGACCTACAGAAACTAGCAGAGAGTTAAAACAATGTTGGCTGAATGGAAGGATAAAGAGACCATTTCCTGCCGTTGCTGAAAGTACACTGGGGTCTTTCTGTCCTACCTAAGTTCCAGAAGCTACTGGATGGCTGAGTCAGACCCAGGAAATGCATCCACTGGACCTGTTATCAATGCCTTTTCCATGTTGACCCATTTCTCCTACTGCGTTTTGGCATTTCCTCAAACCCAGAGACTTTCCTTCAGTCTTTGGGGAATCACCCTTTCTTCAGTAAAAAGTAAAGGATGAAATGAGTACAAAGATGAGGGTTTTTGTCTTGTTTCAATGACTCTTGTGCTTGACACCATATTCTGATCCATTGTCTGGTCCCATTTAGGTAGGAATCCAACTGATAACTTCAATATAACATCAGTGGGGAAGATTGAACTAGAGAATATTTCAGATAGGGCTATAGGGGTACAACATAGCAGCCTGTGTGCAGGGAACTCCAAATACCTGTTGTGTGCTGATTTGTGCTATCAGCACCTGATTCTTCTTCCATGGCAGGAAGTTTAGGGAAATGACAGAAACTAGATCAGACTAGAACCTGCATGTCACAGAAGTGAGGGATTTTGCTTTGAAGCCAATATATCCAGCAGTGTTGGGGGCCAGGCAAGGGTTCAGGGGTGTTCCTGATGATACTCAACCCCTTAAGACAAGCCTGATGCTGAACTGGCTGGAGAACTGGGCTGGATCTGATGGTGGCAGGGACCTATGGAGGGAGGAATGAAAGGAACAGCAGGGGATTTTTCAAGCAAAGTCTGAAAAGTGGCTTAAACTGGGTTGGGGAGGAGTTATGTGTGGAAATAGTCACCCCAGGTTAGGGTGAGGATGTTGTAGATGTTTTGATTGGGAAGTAAATGTGTAGTTGTAGAACGGGAGAAGTTAGATCCAGAAATTCTTAGAATTGAGTTTTTTGTTCTTATTTTGTTTGTTTTGTTTCTGGGCCACACCTGGAGGTAATTATGGGTTTCTCCTGGCTCTGTGCTCAGAAACCTCTATTGGAAGGCTTGGGGGACCATATGCGATTTCTGCTGCTTGCAAGGCAAATGCCCTACCTGCTGTGTGCTCCAGCGCCTGTTTCATTTTAGGGCCATGCTTGGTAGTGCTTAGGGTAATTCTCTGATTCTGTGTTCAGGAGTTACCCTTGGCTGTGCTTAGGGAGCATATGTAGACTTGGGAATCAAATTAGAATCAGCAGCATGCTAGGGGAACATCCTACTTCCTGTAGTCTCTCTGGTTCTGAGAGACTACCTCACTTCTTGAAGGAATCTACTCAAGTAGATTTCTTTCTTTCTTGAAATCTTTCAGATTTCTCTGCTTTCTTGTAGAAAGGTCTGTGCAGCTGCATTCTATTTCCTAATAGTTCAGATGTGTCAAGAGACCAGAATTCATTTTCCATGGTATCTATATTGTACCTTTTTATATGCTTGGGTTAGGGATATAGAGGCCAGGTAGTACTACTACTCAACTATGTGTCTTTAAACCTCTGGCACTGCAGAAGAGTAAGCATGGCATGGGGCTCCTTCATAGACCTTGGCATTATTCTTGTTCTTACCAGGAAGCACAGTGGAACTCATGCTATGCCCTAGTCTTTCTCCTCTTAAACATCTTTAAAACTATGCCAGCACCTCAGCCCAGAACTCCCCAGTTCTCATACATGGGGCTCAGTTCTCCTGGTCAAAGTATAAGACAT
This sequence comes from Crocidura indochinensis, assembly GCA_004027635.1. Lineage (NCBI taxonomy): Eukaryota > Metazoa > Chordata > Mammalia > Eulipotyphla > Soricidae > Crocidura > Crocidura indochinensis. The sequence continues at coordinate 8,255 of PVKC010017810.1, forward strand.
CTATCTCCAAATGTCAGGTGACATTTTGGGAATCCTTCTAGAATGCTTTGGATTGATAAGAGAATGCTGGATAATTCCCTGCTTCTGCTTCACAGAGACTTGTGTTTTATTCCTTGGAGCTGGGGGAGCCACCAAGCTTGCTACAGAGCTAGGGAGGTGGGTGAATCAAGCTGTTTTTGTCTAGGGCTTGGGCTCATGGGAAAGGCTTGGGGGAAAGTGATTCAAGATTAATAACCCAGTTATTGGGGGCACTTTGACCTTTGGACTCCTGCCACAAGCTGGGCTAGGGACAGATGGCCATTTAACAGATGTAGATCCCATGGGTTTGCTGTGATATAGTGCCAGGCGATAGTGAGCTTGGCATAACAACTGTGGCAACTTCTGAGCTTGAGGCAGTTTGAGGGTCTGGTGAGGCCTAAGGAGGACTGGGGTCCAGGGAAGAGATAGGATGAAGGGTGGGGTTGTACAAAGTGTAGTCCATACCACCTGCTGAAACTGTGATCATGGGCTTCCAGTTGGATTGCTGGGCTGGGTTCAAGCCCTGGGTCAGTGCATTTGACTTCTAAAATTTTGGGCTAAAAATTCCTAAATTTAACACAGTTCCCAATTCTCACTGGACTCACAGCTTGGGTACAAAGCAACACATTCACTGAGCCCAGTGCCAGTTGGCACATTAAGACCCAACTCAACTTCTAGGCAAAGGTTTTCTTTTGAGCACACCATTATCTGGTAATATTTTGTCCCGAGGGGGCTTTATATTGGGGGATCCTATTTGGAAGATGGTGTTTGGAATAGAAGAAGCAGGATGATACCCATCATACAAAGATCAAGACTCAGGGCAGACATCTATCTCCTTTTGATCCTCGGACGGGACTCACAGCATAGTTTGTGCTTCTGAACAACCAGAAACCTCCTTCTCTGGATCCTACAGCTGTGCCATATGTCCATGAGGGCCTGGGTGTCCATTCGTCCACCAGATAAAACCCCATCCTTGGCAAAGGGACCTGTATCTCTCCTGAGATATAGAAGTCTACCCAGTTCCAAATGGCACCAATAGTGGAAGTTCAATGACATAGACACAGGAAATCCATTGTTTCCGAATGTTCGTTTTTTTTTTTTTTCTCTTCTTCCATTTTGTTCCCATTTCAACCTTATTTTTTTTTCTGTATCTTCTTTGGTTAGTCTCCTAGTCTCAAGCCATGTTTCTTCTATAAATGTATTTTATTTGTTTTCACCTGGGGCTCCCTGGGGCTCTGAGGAAGGTCAAATGATTTCACCAGTAGAGAAACAATGATCTAATCTATATTAAATTTGTTATCAGGGTTTCTTAAACTTGCTGTACTTGAAGTCCTTTGCAAGCAAGAAATGCTTACATTTTCCTGGGAATATAAACCAAACACTTATTTATAATAAATTACAAGGTTTTTGTTTTGAGTCAGTGTTCAGGATTTCTGGCTCCGAGTTTCTGGATGACTCTTGATGGTGCTCAGGATTAGCTTAATGCAATGTAAGCACCCTATCCCTTATACTAGCTCTCTGGTCCCATAACTGTATTATTATTATTATTATTATTATTATTATTATTATTATTATTATTATTATTATTTTGGTTTTTGGGCCACACCCGGTGACGCTTGGAGGTCACTCCTGACTATTCGCTCAGAAGTCGCTCTTGGCAGGCACGAGGGACCATATGGGGAACCGGGGGATCGAACGGAAGTCCGTCCTAAGTTAGCGCAAGCAAGGCAGGCACCTTACCTCCAGCACCACCGCCCAGCCCCAAAATAGTTTCTTGTGCCTCCCCGTCGGGGAATCGAACCCCGGTCTCCCTCGTGACAGGTGGGGATACTCTCCACTATACTAAGGAGGAACTGCACCCATAACTGTATTTTGAAACAAAATTGGATTCTACCTGACTTCTCCTTACAGTACTGAGACTGCCGTGAATGACAATTATAATCCCACCTCCCCCAGGAAGTGAAGCACAGAGCTGACTCTTGTTTTAAACAAATTTCTGCCCCTGTAGCCCAGAGGCCCCTCCTTTTGTCCTGTCCTCATCCTTACCCTTCCTGTTTGTCTGCCCTTCAACCCATGCTGACCACTTATATACATTTGCATCTCTGAAAAGCAGTTGCCAAGAGCACTTTAGTCCATTTCAGAATTGGTTTCCGGTTTCTATTCTGGCTCTGCTTGCTGAGCACTATGGGGGAAGATCTATCTTTCCTGCTGCAGAGAGAGCTGACTGGTTTCTTTGGAAAGTTGTAGAATATTTCCTCCTTTATCTACCACTCCATATGGCTCACCTGCTTCTCGCAGGAAGAAAAAGCTGGACAAAAAGCTGGGCATTCTTCTTATGCCTGAACTAGAAGAATGGCTGATCAGGCCCCTGGCCTGCATAGTCTGGGGCCCCGAGGAAGGATTTCTTGGGGTTCTAAGGCCAAGAATGTGTTTGCTGAGCTCTTCTATGTCTGCACACATAATCCCACTGAGAATAGCCACACTCCATCGAGCTGAGAATCCCTCTTGCACCCTATTGTTGGCTGAGACATGGTACAATCTTTCTCTTAGAGTTTTGTCAGCCAAATGGGAATCATGTACTACCTCAAGGTTATTTTAATTTACATGTCACTCATTGCTAGTAATTTTGAACACATCTTTACATACTGATTAGTCATTTCCTTTGAATTATTTATTAATGCATTTTATCTATTTCACTGTTGGATTTTTTTTTAGCTATTTTCTAATATGTAGATCCCTAGATAGAGCTCTATCTGTGTGCAGTCTAGATAGATCTCTCTAGGTGGTGTTTTCTAGATAGTTATTCTTAGCAAATAGCTTGTTTCACCCCATTAACCACATGCTATTTGTCTATGATGTACATGGGACAGATAACTTGAATTGGAGGCAATGAATTCTATTTTTTTCCAATGTGATGTTTTGATATTCAAATGTTTTATTTTTTTATTCTTTACTTTTAGTTTTTGTTTGCTTATTTTTGGGTGCTACCTGGAAGAGCTCAAGGCTTATCCTGCCTCTGTGCTCCAGCATTTCCCCTAATGGGCTTGTTAACTATATGTGGAGCCAAGGATTGAACCTGTGTCAAATACATGTAAGGCAAGCACCCTATCTCTCTGGTCCCCAATATTCAGGTGTTTAACAACAGCATCAGCAGCAGCAGCAACAACAACAACAACAAATCTAACATCACTCACTTCCTTTCCATTGAAGATCACAAACATTTATCTTATACTTTTTTTCTATTTCCTTTATAGACCTTGTTTTCCATAATTTTTTTTTTTTGGTTTTTGGGTCACACCTGGCAGCGCTCAGGGATTACTCCTGGCTCCATGCTCAGAAATTGCTCCTGGCAGGCACGGGGGACCATATGGGGTACCGGGATTCGAACCGATGACCTTTTGCATGAAAGGCAAACGCCTTACCTTCATGCTATCTCCCGGGCCCCAGTTTTCCATAAATTTTCATATATGATGTGAGGTAGGAATCCACCTGAATTTGTCTTCATCTTGGGCATCAGTCTTTTTTCAGTGTTATATCTTAAACAATGCAATTTTCCCCTCATTGCAACAAGTTTATCTAATCACCTCTTTGCTTTCCTTTTCTGCTCTTATCTTTTTTAAAAATTGTACTTTTAATATGATTTATTTCAAAGTAACAAAAGTGGACCATGTACAAAGGGTGAGAGGGATTTAAACCTGCAGAAGGACTTTGACAATTGCATTGTCTGATCACATCAGATTACACGTGGGCCAATTAGACTGTGAAGATGGAAATGCAGCATTCAAGGACACAGTCAGGAAATGAAGTTTCTTTCTCCTGACCCCACACTCTCACCAAGTACCAATCTGTGTTCCCTTTAGTGACACCTTAGGGTGTTTGGATGTGAAAGCCTTTTAGGGGCAAACATATTCCCTGCCTTAATGTTTGATTAAATACCAAATACCTTAACATTTGAAAAAAATGACATTTATTATACCAAGTTGTAAACAGAGAAAAAATTACAATAGAACCCAGTGTAGATCTTACATAAACGGCACCCATTCTGTGTAATGACTCTGAGAATGTCAGTGCTAACAAGCACATAATTGGCACTGGGGAGATAATTTTTGCCACCTTATGCAGAGGGGAAACTGTTCTGCATAATGATTTTTTTACCTTGGAATATTCTTTATTCAACAGGCCCATTTGCATAACCCTCCCAACTTTCTCCAGTTAACACAAAATGCTCTGGAGACATTGCCAAGTCTCTTCTAGCAAAATTGCTCCTTCTTCCTTAAATTTTTTTTATTTTAGTCTTCTCAGCTTTATTGGGATGAAAATGGACATATTGTATAAATTTACAATGTCTGCTTGTAGAAATAAGCGTTCCCTTCTCAAGCACGCATTGTGTGCCAGGCACTGAGACTCTTGTTTCCTGTATAGAATTTAACATACAGGTGCTGTTGTGAGGTCAGACATTCCTTGAGGGTGCATTCTTTCCTTTCCTATTCATCAGATGTGTGTTCCCATCAGTATATTCACCAAGGGGACTCTGGATGTAGAAGGAGCTCCATTTTGTTGGATGAATTTGCAAGGAACTGTGACTTATGGCATGGAGGATTTTTATCACTTTAGATTAAAGTTGTGTATCCAAGGGCAAAATGGCCAACTGGGTGGGAGCATAGGTCAGCTTGGATCTGCATATATTTATTTTGCAAACATATTCTGCCTTTCCTTCAAAGAGTGTCTAGTCTCACGCTGTCCAATATGCTAGCCACACAGCCATATGTAGCTCTTTAAATTTAAATTAATTAAAATTAAATACCATTCAAAACTCAGCACTTCTGTCTTGAGAGCCATATGAAGGCTGTTGTATTGGGTGGGGCATCCCTAAGACATTTCTATCCTTGAGGATTTTTTTTTTTGGAGGATAGCATGTTCATTTCTATTTTGTTTAGCATTGACTCTAGAGTAGGCTGTGCTGAAATGGATACAGACTACCACTAGACACTAGTGGTAAGCACCAGCTCACCATACTCAAAGCTAGAATCAAATTCTATAGTTCATGACTTGATTTTAGGTCTAAGATTCAGAATCTCCCAGTGTGGGTGTTGACTTTCTTTAAAATGGAAATAGTGGACCAGAGAATAACATGGTGGATAGAGCATTTTCCTTGCATGTAGTCAACCTGAGTTTGATCCTTGGCATCCCATCTGGTTCCCCAACTCTGCCAGAGGCGATTTCTTTTTTTTTTCCTTTTTTTTTTTTTTTGCTTTTTGGACCACACCCATTGGTGCTCAGAGGTTACTCCTGGCTATGCGCTCAGAAATCGCTCCTGACTTGGGGGATCAAACCGCTGTCTGTCCTAAGTTAGCGCATGCAAGGCAAATGCCCTACTGCTTGTGCCACTGCTCCAGCCCTGGGAGAGATTTCTGAGTGCAGAGCTAGGAGTAACCCCTGAGCAATTCTGGGTGTGGTCCCCTCACAAAAGAATGGAAATACTTATGGGTCACCTATGATTAGGAAGAGGCAAATCAAGACAACAATAAGATGCTACCCCACACTATTGAGAATGGCATATATCAAACAGTCTGGAAATATTGTTGGTGGGAATATGGTGATAAGGGACATCATTCATTGTTGGTGGGAATATCAACTGGTTCAGTCACTATGGAAATCAAAACAGAGATTTTCTTAAAGAGGAAAAATAAAACTCTCACATGACCCAGCAATAACACTTCTTGGCACTCCAAAGCACAAAAAAACCCCTTTCATTTGGAATGAGATATGCACAACTGTGTTCATTGCAGCACTTAGTATGATAGCCAAGATATAGAAACAATGCAAATGTCCAATTATAGAGAAACAGATCAAAAATTGTGATATACCTAGATAGTGAAATACTGCAACACAAATAAAATATTAAACCTTGTAATTTGCTGTTATATATGTGTAGCTAGAGGATAACATGATAAGTGAAGTCACTCAGGAGGAAAGAGATGGAGGCAGAATAATCTCTCTCATCAGTAGCATGAAAAGATACAAAGAAAGGGAGACATAAAAGTCCAATGGCAACAGAACTGGGCAATTTTTCCAAAGACTTGAGTCTATGTAGGTGGGCCAGTGATAGGGGAAGGACCTCTAGGATTTTGGTGGAGGGAAGTAGTACTTTGGTGAGTGTCTGGTGCTGAAATTATGTAGCTCAAACTACCATGATCAGTATTGTAAATTACAGATCTTCATAACATGAAGAACAAAGAGAACAGTAGCATGGAAATCATAGAATTTAACCATAGGCTGATGTAAATATTAAAGATAGGAACACACTGGAAGCACACAGTACAGTCTCAGGCTGTGATTTAAAGTATATGCTTGCTCTCCAAAAAAAATAATGGCTGTTCATACTCCCAGGTTGTCTGGTCCAGGCTGATAATTCCGTGGCATCGTCACAAAGTGGTGGTGGGGGGGTAGGGGTAGATTTCCCTTACTGCATGAACTATACAGCAGCCCAATACCATCTCCCCTACACCCTCCAACAGAAAAAGATCAACTCTATGACTGAAATCAAATAATATGAGCAGCTAAATCCTCTCAGGTGAGATTGGACTACAGGGTTGACCCTAAACCCAAGGTCTTTCATTTTGGAAAGAGATAGGTAGATCTCACTACACTGCATCCACCACACCACAGAAAAACCCAGCAGCCCCCACCCACCACTATCAGAAATTGGTCTGATTCCTCCACAAGCTTCAAAAGAAAATTATGGTCACCAAAACTTTTCAGGTAGAATGGTCCTAGCTGATACTCTGTGGAATTCTCAGAAAGGGGTGGGGGAAAGACTCCCCATTCTGCATGAAATACAACATCCACATTCCATCTCCTACACCCTCTGACAGAAACAATCCAACTCTACATCTTAACCTCATTAAACTTCTAAGTCACTAGATTTATTTTTGGTTTATAAATCTTGGACCATACAGTCTTATATGTGATGCCTCATTATCTTATAATGGTGTTATCTCAGTAGTATCACAAGATATCTACTGGGAAAGTTACAAGAAATCTACCAAGCCACAGTTACACAGAAGGCTCAATGAGCATCAACCATGGCCTAGAAAATCCTTAGACACTGACTTCAGTAGTACCACGTAGTCATATAAAAATTATTCCAAATTGAGCATTGTTGACCTAAGTTTTGATAATTCCATTTGTCTTTGTGTTTTAACAGGCAATATGATATATATATATATATATATATATACATATATATGTGAACTAGAATGAAGATAGTCTAGGTTAGTGGGTGGGAAATTGGGACACTGGTGAAGAGATCACACTGATGGTGGGATTGGTGTTTGAATATTTAATGCCTGAAATGATTGGGTTATGAACAGTTTGGTTAATCACGGACTAAAATACAAGTAGAAAAAGTTAGAAAATTAGAAATTTCTAATACAATTAGAAAATTATAAAAAATATGAATGATATGGGGCTGGAATGATATCACAATGATAGGATGTTTGCCTTGCACGTGACCAATCTAGGACAAATCTCAGTTCAATCCCCACCCCCTCCCGCCCCTGGTGTCCCATATGGTTCCCTGAGCCAGGAGCGATTTCTGAGTACATATCCAGGAGTAACCCTGAACATCACAGAATGTGCCCCCCCCAAAAAAAAGGAATGATGAAAACGATACACTTGGTGTTCTGAAACAAAAAAAGATGGCCTTCAGAAAAGTGATTGAACTTGTCCAGACTCTCAGGTTAGTCAGTGAGACGGTGGCCCAGGATTGGAACCAGCATCTGTCTGTAGCTAATGTGTAGGCACCTCCTATTATGGTGGGCACCCATTTCTGGTAGCCTTTACTCTGACAGGATGGGAACAATTGCAGAACTTCAAATTGAAGCTAGGCCAGACTACATAGAAGGATCTGCAGGGTTGAGGTGTGTTTATGGTCATGTGACCCTCTAACTACATGAAGAAGTCACTGGACCGCAAAAACTTAAATGAAATGTTTTGTTTTGTTTTTAAAAAGAAAAGTGTAAGCAAACAAGGTGTCATTTGAAAAATTTTACATAATAGAAAACTAGGTCAGGACAAGGAAAAAGATGAGTGTCCTAGAATTGTCTCTGCTAAATATAAGAGTTAAAGAAATATCTCAGATATATTAACTCTCTGTTCCAAGCCTCATTTTCTCCCTGCATTTCAGTTAACAAAGCAATGGGCTTGGGAAACTTTTCTGATTTGTCAGGATTCTTTTAGTGATAAACATGAATCCAAATAACACAGTCTTCAGCAAGAAAAGGAGCATAAAGGTTTATGGGGATGGGGCAAAGAAGGGTAAATATTCTAGCTAAACTTTGCTGCTTCCTGGAGCTCAAGTAATATTAGGATGTTGGTCTTTCCTCTCTTAGTTCTGATTTTTCTTATGTTTATTTACTTCATACATAGGGCCGAACTTTCTCACTGTGCTATAACATGACTGTGATTTTATTGGCATGATCTGATCCCACAAGTAGGGTGTGTCTTTCCTGAGAGTCGCAAGCAAAATCACAGGACTGACTCTTACTGGAAAATTTGATTGATGTTACCGATCCTAAACCAATTACGGTGGTCTGGCTCTGATTGGATCATGTGTCTATTCCCAAACCAATAGCTGGTGACTTGAGGAATAAGACTCAACCCTTAAGTTAGGACAGGTATCTGTGTTCCTAGAGCTTCATAGACTAAGAATGGAGTTATAGGCAGGAATAAAAGCACCCTGATGCTAGAAGGCAGAGCATTAGATGGGCAATATATAATATTGTATATTATATATTATATATGTGTATATAATGTATATATGAATAAGTATATATGTATATTATATATTGTATATTATAAACAGGTCTCTGTTTATAATTTCCATACCTACTTGCATAGATGTAAAGTGAGCCTAAGTAAAAGCTTAACAAAGGTTCCCCCCCAACTTCCTTTTCCCTAACCTCTTCTTTTGGTATGTAAAAGTCCACCTGGAGTATAGGACTTCCTTCTATTCTGATGGGTGGGGTTATAGAGAATAAAGAAAGGAGTCTGGCTTAGGGGTTAGAAAGAGAAAGCCCTTAGCATAGGCAACACAGGGCAGTGAGAGCACATGGCAGGTAGAAAAAGCACATGTCAGAGAAAGGCCATGAGGAATAAAGTGAGCTGACTCCAGTGAATATCTTTTCTGACTGCTGAATATTATTTCTCCAACTCTACCCTGCTTCATCAGACCCATCTGCCTGAGGGAATATAAATGCAGTGCCTGGGGTGGCCTCACCGAACTCATGGATTATTTTAAATTTTTATGTTTTTATTTTACACCTGACAATGTCTGAACTACCACCATTATAAACATCATCAACAAGACTTTAATGAGGAGTAAAAAAATAATGTACAGTTCCTTATATCCAAGACTATCAAAGTAGGGGCCGGGAAGGTGGCAATAGAGGTAAGGTGTCTACCTTGCAAGTGCCAGCCTAGGACCGACCGAGGTTGGATCCCCTGGCGTCCCATATGGTCCCCCCAAGCCAGGGGTGATTTCTGAGCTCATAGCTAGGAGTGACCCCCGAGCGTCAAATGGGTGTGGCCCAAAAAGCAAAAACCAAAAAAAAAAAAGACTATCAGAGTAGCAAGACAAATTGTGAACCCAGAAATCTGTGGATGAAGAAAGGATATCATCTGAAAGACCACTGACACTGATTTAAAAAAAAACGAGGGCATTGGGGGTGGAGATAGTACAGTGAGTAGGGCACTTGCCTTGCATGTGGTCAACACAGTTTTGACCTCTGGCATCTCATATGGTCCCCGCCTAGAGTTGGTGCCAACTGGCCTGAACATTTTAAGTGTAGTTGAGACTGGCACAGAGGAAAAGGCAACTGGGAAGTGTTGGCAAGGGATGGGGATTTCACTGTAAGTTAAAGCAACAATCTAGAGAGGAGTCCAGCAAAAGTCAGGTCTCTCCTCTACCTTTCTTACAAACTTCCATATAGAACAGGTAACACTTTAGACTCCTCTCTACAAATTAATACCATGTTCTCATCTGAGCTACCCTGTTGCTGCCTGGGATATAGATCAGAATGTGGTATCTATTGGATTTCTACTTCACAGGCTTATTGTACAAACTAACTAGAATTAGTGTCCCTCATTTCTCAGCCGCCTTTTCTTTCTTTGATTTCTTCTTCCCTTCCCCACCCTTGCATGCAAAGCAGGCCCCTGTCATCTTAGGCAATGTACCATCTCATTTCTGCTTGATTATTCCAGACCATCTCAGCAATCATTGCCATTACGTGGAACCACTAACTTCCTTTCCTTTTCTCTGAATCTCCCCACCTCTGAAGTTGCTAGAGAGGCCCCTCAATGACCTAATCCACCTCCAATTCCTCCCTGGCTGAAGGGCTTTAACTCACAGGCCCAGACCCCCACTTTTGACAGGCTTGATTTGGCTCCCTGCACATCTGGGCCTCCCATCTGGCCCCTACACATTGCCTGTGCAGCTTGCTTTATGGATATAATAAATATTACTTCCTTAATATGATTTCACTGAGGTTCCCAGTGACTCACTCAAGCAAAGCTTCCATTTAACACATGACTTTCTCTTCAGAGGGAGCAGAGAAAATATTGTTATTGAAAGAGGCATCATCGTGAGGGGCTGGAGAGGATCAGGCCCAATCTGGTAACCTCCATGTTGCTACTGCCTACAGCCCTGGTCCTGGCCAGAAGTCTTCAACATCCAGGGAATATGAGTTCAAGTGCGGACTGAAAGGTTCAAGAAATGTTCTAGCCGTTTTTTTCAGTGGAGATAACTACAAAAAGACTTCAAATATTCTATTCCTCTCAGTGCTATTTTGGGTCTTGCCTCCATAGCCTGGCATCTGGAATGGGACAGTGTTCATTTTATTATTTATCTGAACAGGGAAAGAACCAAGCCTATCAACTATTGTTTGTCAGAGGCATGGAGATAGTTCTTCCTTCCTCTCAAGAGAGCTTTAAATATTTAGAGTATAGAAGCAGATTTATTTTGTCCATGACTGAACTTGTCAATGAATGGACTTGCTAAACTAAAATGACAGGCAGTCTGCTAGTGACCCCTATTGGTTGGGTGGGATATGGCAATCTAGCTCTACCAAGGTGGGGCAGGAAAAAACCAATACTTATTGACTGTTCATGAACATTGGATATTTACTGATTCCTCACAGTTATTTTATTTTTGGGTTTTGGAGCAATGCCTAGTGATTCTCAGGGCTTACTTACTCCTGGCTCTCTCATCAGGGATCACGCCAGCCAGTCTTCAGAAGACCATACATGATGACAAGGATTGAATTGAGGAATCAGTAGAATGCAAGGCAAGTATCTTCTCAGCCTGTATGCTATTTTAGTTTTAAAATTTTGGTTTACTTAGTAAGTTTACTGAGTTTAGTGAGTTTCTTGTAGTAGATTGAACACTTTTGAAGGTATGTGGTTTGGTAAGATTTGACAAATACCTGCAGTTAGTACCAACATTATCAAGAAAGCATGCATTTTATTTTTGCTTCTTTGTTTTACTGGTTCTGAGGATACACGTGGGTTTATCATTTTTACTACAAGTATGAGGTTGTCGGTGTTCAGGGAATGTTAGTGCTGAGGATTAAATTTGGGGCTTCCACATGCATAGCAAGTGCTCTAGTGTTCTGGACTTTCCCTGGCCCAGGCTACAGAACATTTATATCCACCCTTC